>JAHDVE020000097.1:0-70190 GCA_022606495.2 Halesus radiatus
TTGCGGTTCTTCGATATGCAGCAGCGCGGGGATACCACGCGAGAGCAAAAGCACGACTAAATCGGTCGCGTCTTGAGACAACCGCTGCCATAGGTCAGGAGAATGAGGAGGGCAGTGCGGGAGGGGGTATAAGGACTCGACCCAGGAAGTCAGTGGAAGCGAACATTTTTGTTTGTATATTTATTAACATTTTCGGGAAATCGATGGTGTGTATTTACAAGTATATCATGTTTTATTTAAAATACCAGAAATAAAATCACTTATTTAATTCTTCCTTGTTGCTGTACCTCTAATAGAAAGATGTGTAAAAATAAAATAAATTAAATTTATAGCCATATTATATGATGATTGCTTATGCAAATATTAGAAAATATTATAATATGGCGTTCTTATTTGAGTATTTAATTTTCCCACACATTTATTTGTCACAATTAAAACCATTGAATGATATACATTTTAGTTAAAAATACTAAAACCTTTATTTTTCAACAAAACAAATTTAAATGAACATTTTTCAATAAAAAATTAAAGGAATCCGGAATTAGACAAGTCGATCTGCAACGGATTCACTCAGATTTCCTACACTAACTGCATTATCACTTCCATTTTCACTTTCAGATATTTCCTCTAGTCATATGTCTTCCGGATCACTTTCAAATTCTGGATCCAATGCTTCGAATTCCAAGTCGGCATCATCACTGATCTCACTGTTAAGTAGCTTTTCAATCTCATTATCAGCTAAATAATGTTGCCTTGCCATTGCGTTAGTATGGTACGAAATAAAAAAAATTAAAACAAAGTTATAAAAATATAATCACAATACTAGAAATGTGCCCGAATGGTTGACAACATCTGCGTGTTAAGGACTGCGAGAGACAAAGACGGAAGGATAGAGCGAGAGATATACTGTTTTGTCGGCTGCTCAAATTCAACTGAGAAGAGATGAAGTTTTTGCGTGTTTTTATACACAATTATTCTTATAACTTATTTAAAACGTGTCCGATTTTAATCATTTTTGAGTCGAGATGTGGGTAAATATTTGATAAAAGAATAGACAAGAGGAAATTAGCCTAAACGAAATATTTGCGGCAAAATCTTTTATTTAAAAAACACTGGGTCAAATCAGACCCATCACCGGAGTCGAGGTGTTAAGGGTCCAGTATCAGACCACGTATTCGTCGATGTTAGGTATTTTAGGCGCCAACCTCAATAGAACGGAGGAACGCGAGCCGGCGACTTGTTTGGGCGAAATGTGGATAACGTAAACACGCCCGAGCCGGATTGGCAATTGATGAAATACGAAATAAAAAATAAAAAGACATTTGCTGCATACATTTTTTATTTATTCGATGCATAAAAATAAATTAATGGAGGGGTACAGGCTTAAATTTGCACTCTGACAAAAGATGATCAAGCGAACGAAAAAACTTTTTGTTTTTATTTCAGAAAATTTACACTGGTGATAACGCTGACTGCAAAGTAAAGAATGTCAATCTGTTGGTATGTTAGCAACCCGTTCAGTGACGTTTAGCGCGTTTTAATCCAAGTCCATTTTTTCACACATTTAAATGCGAATGGCACCTTTAAGCATTTTTTTAATACGCATTACTACGAAAACCTCATTATCTGTAAGAAATTCATACGTTAGTAAAAAATCGTATCAAATAAAAGAAATAATATTAAAATTAAAATAATTTTTTTAATAAGTAAAATACATAAATGGATATGTTAAAATGTTCCGTTTACGATTTATTTGCGAATTATAACATTGATCTTCGTTAGAATCTTACATTCTTCACACTTTAAGTAAAAACACTACAAAATATATTTAATCATTGAAGAAGATAATATTAACACATCCCAAATGAACTACGAAACCGAAAAAACAACAGAAATTAAAAAGATTTCAGTCGCATTGGGACTCGAACCCAGGACCTCTACCTATCCGGGGTAACCGCTTAACAAACTTATCTAATGAGACCAGTTCCATTTACGTCATTTACACTGATATCATACTTCAAGTTCAAGACTTGTTAATATTATCCTCCATTTTTATAAATTCCATATTATTGGCTGCTATCCTTATGATGATTTCAAAGAAGTTAGTTAAGCGGTTACCCCGGATAGGTAGAGGTCCTAGGTTCGAGTCCCAGATGCGACTGAAATCTTTTTAATTTCTGTTGTTTTTTCGGTTTCGTAGTTCATTTGGGAGGTGTTAGTATTATCTTCTTTAATGATTAAATATTACAATGAGGTTTACAAACTTCAATAAGTTATAAAAAAAAACAAAACAAAATATATTATTTATATTCCAGGGTCCAAGCTGGTGAAATGAGGTTTTTTAGAGGAGTGGCAGGAGTCTAAAAATGGGATCGAATAAGGAGCTCGATGATCCGGGAGGAGCTAAACATCGAACCACTGCTACTCTTCATAGAAAAGTCGCAACTGAGGTGGCTTGTACACGCTTTAAGAATGCCAGAAGGTGATATTCCAGAGTGAAGACGTCAACCACAGGTGGGAGAAGCAACTCCAGAGGCTGGACCTACTATGGACGAATGCCGTAGACGTAGCGCAGGAAGGGACGCCTGGGGGCCAAGTCTGTCACTTTTGCGTTAGCTAACGCAAGTTAAATCGGCCATAAAAAACACATTTTGACAGTTTTGTAGTAAGAAAACTGTCAAAATGTGTTGTCTATGACCGATTTAACTTGCGTTAGTTAACGCAAAAGATACAGACTTGGCCCCCTGGAGGCATCTTGTCCCCGCCACGGGACCCCAACACGAGTAGGAAACGGGGAAGAAGATGAATAGTGAAATTAATTGAATTACAAAATTGGACTCTAGTATCTCAATAACAAAACTGTAATGCTTTTTCCATTATTTTTTTCTTTCTTTTCTAATTTTTTTTTAAAACTTATGTACATTGATCACAACATGCATGCGCCTAAATATAATAATTTTGCCCTACATTTGTATGATGATTGTAATTTATTGTTGTATTATATTGTATTGTTGAAATAAACTCCTGCTGACAAGCTACTTGCAGTGGCTTAGCGGGTATAAGTTCCCACTGTATATAATTAATATTATACAATAAATTATTATTTTTTTTAAATTAATAAAAAAATAACTATTTTTTTTATTTACGGATAGAAGTTACAAAGCGTATTTCAATTTAAAAAATAATTATTGCTAGTTTTAAAAAAAATATATATATATATAATTATAGTGGTGTTATAAGCAGAAAATGCTGATTTTGCAATTATGATGGCCTTAGCTAGCACAAGCGGAGGAATTGAACCCACGACGCCTGACGCATTTGTCCACTCAGGTACTAACCGGCTAAGAAGTTACTTGCTATACCTCTGAATACCTATCACGATAGATAATACTTGTAACCTATATTACTAGGAACCGGTTCCTTTATTGTCACTGAAACCTTTAGATAATATTTCTCCAAGGAACCGGTTATTTTTGCTACCGGATCCTTTTTAAACATTTATAAAAAAAATGAAATATTTTAGAAAAATTATAAAAACGAGATTAAATATTTCGAAATTTTTGAGAAAAAAAAATATTTTCAAAGAATTTCTCTAATTTTTCTTAATTTTTAAGCACATGAATTTATTTTTCTATTTTGCATGTTCTATTAATTAATCTTTTTCTATAACTTTTTTTCTTATAATAGGCCACTTGCACACATTTTATAATGGATTGGAAAAAATCGTGTGAATAGATGTTTCTACTTAGACCTCGAAAATGTTAATAAAAAAATAGAATCTTATAATTTTTTTAATAAGATAATCAAATCCGGTTTTGTAGCTCGTGACGTCACTAAATAAACGTATCCGACTGGTGATTTCTTTATTTATTTATATTAAATTCCACACTATTTGTTTTTTTTTAATGACAACACTGAGACTTCCGCTGACTTTTGGCGTTTTATAAACATCCATCTCGTTTGAGCCAAAAATAATATTTTTTCTCTATTCTATGATATATGAAAAGCTATAAATACAGTATTATTAGATGATGTTTCCATCAATTATATTTATTCAATGATAATATTTTGTCTAGTATGGTACGCGTTTTGCACCTAAATGACATTGTTGACATATGTACATATTGTTGTCATTATTATGAACGTATATTGTTAATAGAGTTTTTATAAGATTTAAAAATACGACGTTACTGATGTTATTAAAGCTGAAAATTATTGTTCTTAATATTCAAAATTTCAATTTTATGAATGGAGATTTTAGAATGCTTAAAATTTCCGAATAAAAATTGAATTTTTTGATTAAAAAAAAAAAATCCTCTAAAACCCTTACTCAAAAATCACGAGCCGCCACTGGGCGTTGTTAATATTTTTGAAAAAAGGGGCAGCTATTTTGAGCTAAACTCATGCATATCACCTTCAACTTCGTCATTGAGATAGTGGCCAAGTTCCTCAACAAGCACGACTTTGACCTGATCTGCCGGGTGCATCGGGGTATGAGTTCTTTGCCAAGAGGCAACTGGTCACCCACTTCTCGGCGCCCAACTACTGCGGGGATTTCGATAATGCAGGTGCAATGATGTCAGTGGACGACACGCTGAAGTGCTCTTTCCAGATCCTGAAGCCGGCCGACAAGCGCCACCTGACGTACGTGCAGACCAAGACCAACCGCCCCGTCACGCGCCCAGGGGCGTCACCAAGACAAAGTAGGTTTTTTAGGGGCCTATGGATCAGTCCCCCCGGCCAGCATCCTCCCCCGCCGCTCCCCCCTTTTAAGAATATTCTGTGTCATTTATCCTAAAAATATATGGATAATAATTGATTATCTTAGCTTAAATACATTCTTGAATATAATGGAAACAATCACTCTGTCATTTGTATTAGCGTCTTGCAATATATCGTAAGGAATAAACACAGTTAGCTTCTTTTTTTTTCAATTTAACATGTATGAAAACTTAGACAAAGCCGTATTTACTTTTGATAATGTAACTGCATCTCTTTATATGGTCTATAAATAATGTGTAATGGTAGCCTGTCCAAAAAGAGAAAATAAATGTGAAAAAATAAAAATAAAAACTAAATTCGTAGAATAGATGTAATATAAGAATAATATAAGAATAGGAAGTAATATTTGTACAGCGCCCTTGAGGTGATTTTTCACAAAAACGGCGCTATAAAAATATTCAGATTATTATTATTATTATTATCATCAATGCTCTGCCATCGCTACTTATCCTTCGCCAATATGGAGAGATGTAGATATAAATAATGCCACATAGCAGGAAATAGGCGCAAGTTATCAAAGAAAAAAGCCAATACTTGACTTACAAATGAATCAGTAGTGATGATTGACTTTCTAAACGATTTGCAATCCGTTTGCTTCAAGACTGCTAATTAATTAAAACGGTGAGCAAGTTAGTGTTGGTATTTGATCACCGTACAAATAACTAAGATAACATTGACTCTTCTGCTGAACCGAGCATTATTACTTTAATTGAATACCAATAATTATAAATGATAATTAGAAGCAGTCTGAGAATTTGTCGAGAACTCGTACATTTCCAGCGATGTGCAAATTAAAGTTAAACTTGCACATGACCGCTGAACGGACATTTTCTAGAAGTGGGATCTATACCGATTTGAAGGAAACGCCGATGTTGCCAATTTGAATAAGATCTTTTGATTTCTAGGCTTCAGGCAGGCCAGAGAAATAGTATCGGCGGTGTTTGGAAATAACCTGATTAGTGCAAAACGGTATGTTAATATGTAACAAAGTATTTTAAGTAAAACTAAAGCATGTCGTATGCTATTTACTAATGATATTTCTCCTTTTCTTTTCTTATCGCAGATAATGTCTTTCTCTATATTTCTATATATATAGCACTGTGCTTTCTCACCTGTTATTATAACATTCAATAAACATGGTATTATAAGTCAAGTTGTGGCATGTCTTAAACTGCTGAACTAGAATATTTTTTCTTTTGATTTCTTATCGTAGATAATGCCTATCCATACCATTCTTTACATAAAACTTTCCCTTGTTACTTATTTCATGGCATTCATTTAACAAAGTATTTAAAGTAATAAATGATTTTAAAAATATACTTAGTATTCATCACTTTATAAAGATAGATTGATACCTACCTACCTGTTTCGAAAGCGACACTTTCATCGTCAGGAATATATGAATACATAAATATTTAAAGTCAAGTATTACGTCCCGAAAGAAGATGAATTTTCTCCTGCATTAATCATTTATATACTTTGGCCCAATAATAGAAGTTTGAGTGTACTTAGGGCCTTTTTTATAATCGAACGCTGGGGCCCGGCCCCGTACAAGTGCCGACAGTATAATTAATTAATAAATTAAAACTATCGCCGCGCCAAACATCGTGGAAGAGGTAAAGACGTCCGACACATATACAGTCGACAATATTGCAGCGTGCCCTTGGTCATAGAGCAATTCACGCCGCCGGTCTTTAGATATATGTTATAAATACGAGCGATGTGCATAGTATAAATATGTTTCAAAATTCGACATACAGGAAAATAATTTTAAGGGATTCTAGCTTGTGTTATTGAGCTACCGAGACCTTGTTGAATGCATTGGTAAAGACGCAAGTCCTGGATAGGCTAGAGATTCTGAGTTGGAGTCTCAGTCGCGACCGTATGTTTCATATTTTCATTGATAGTTATTGATGTTATTTTCAATAAATAATATATATTATTACTAGTTCTTCTACGTGTGTAGAGTTCAGAACATCGACCAACCATGTTTGGAGCAGAGGTTCCCAACCTTATTTGTCTCACCGACTACTTTTGGAAGGTATGTTTCATCAGCGCCATGCGATGAAATCGTAAACTCCAACTGAGAGATAATAACTCTCATTTCCGGAGTCGACTCTATACCCCGACACGATATTTTCATCTCCTCCGTTCTCCATTATGAAAGCTTTTTGTTCTTAATGAATATTTATATGCATATTTTACAAAATGTATTATGTAGTATATTATTGTTCACCTGGAAACATTTTCCTAGAAACCTGGTTAACTGTTATAACACCGTAAATATAATTAAAACTAAATTTAAAACCGTTTTTATGGATAAAGGAATTATAAATATCTCTCCATTAAACTATACATTTCCCCGGACATAAATTATTTTTTTTAAATATCAGCGTTTTCTGATCTATGTGAATATATATTTTTAAAGCCATTATATTTTTCACTGGAGTTCCTTATTGAGGATGTCGTAGTCTCACTGGACCCTGATATCTGGAAGCAGATACGACTATTGTGCGGTATTCACGTACAAAATATTAAAAAAGTTAACCCATAAATTTCTTTATCGATAATTTTAACAGAAGTAAGGAAAATTCGTGCAAGCGGACACGCCCATAACACACTTCTGTTGGGTTATATCTTCAGTGCACTTTACGAATACAAATAAATTCAAAAGCTGCAAGTTGAAGAATTAAAACACATTTATTGTGTTTGCCTTCTGTATTGAATTTCTTTAATATCAAGACATAATTCATTAAACCGTTTCATACGGGTAACATAGCAGTAATAAGGCCGAAAGGACACATACATATTGGAAAAAATAACATATAAAAAAAAGAATGTCCAAGTAAAATTAATGAAAAGCTTAGATGGTCTGAACCGGAGTTTACCAACTAGGGCGATATCGCCCCCGAAGGGGCGTTGGAAAGATCCAAAGAGGCGGTTGTAGATTCAGGGGCAAATGTGGAGCGACGAAGGGTTAAAATGGGGGGTGAAGACAACATATTTTTTTAAATAAATTTTCCCAATCAACTGAAATTTGTCGTTGAAAGAATCATCCAAGAAAATAAACTGTACAATTATTCTATTGATTTATAGATTTTTTTAAAAATTAGAGTCAATACATATTTGAAGACAATTTGTAATGTTTTTCTTAGTCTTCCTCAATAGGGGTTCCTATGCTATAGGCGGACTATGTTTTATTTAAAAACTGATTGTTTTTAAGCTCTTACGAAGTTCTTTTCAAGATGCTAGATAACTCCTCTCCTTTGATTTCTTTGAGCGTTTGACCAATCCCGTTCCGTTTTGTCGCTTGGACGGAGGGGATACTACGTAAATACTGCGTATCGTGCCCGGCCCCTGTCACTCTAACGAGCGGCGTGGAGGGGATGGTATGTAAATACGGCGTAAAGTAGTGTCATCTTGGTCATATGAGATGCATCATTACGTTCGATACAAATATTATATCTCGTTTAAAAGTTACTAATTTTAAGAACAATCAGTACTATTAAAATCGAATTGATTAAACGTGGCCAAGGTCGCCCTTAATGGGTGAAGAAAAAATACATCAAGAACGTAATATAGATACTGTTTGTTTTGTTGCACACAATAGTTGCTACAAAATACATTATCTACAAAATAGAAGATTAAAAGTACAATAAGGCGCATACAAGATATAAACATAATTAAAAATATTTCTTAATTGATAAACTAAAGTTTTTTTAAGACAAGATTTTTGTGCATAGCGCAAAGGGTAATAATTATAATTATTAGCCTGAAGCACTCATCCAAATTGAAAAAACCTTCCGAGAAAAGATAAATGTCGCCGACAGGACTCGAACCTGCACCCTTCTGATTGCCGGTCAGATGCTCTACCGTTGAGCTACGTCGACTTATCGCAAACCGTAAAAACTTATTTAAACTTATTCAAACCAAGTTAATCAATATATACCAGTGTTTCATTCAATAATTACTGTTTTCTATTATATTTCACCTGTAAACAACTAATAAATAAATATCAATTAATAAATATTTGACAAGTCAAAACATTTTTCACCAATAAAATGTAGACATAATTTGTCTCGACGCCATCTATTGAGGGATTTAGCCGTTACAAGCCTTCCTCATACTAATAAAGTTGGTTGTTTACAGGTGAAATATAATAAAAAACAGTAATTATTGAATGAAACACTAGTATATATTGATTAACTTGGCGGGTTTGCGATAAGCTGACGTAGCTCAATGGTAGAGCATCTGACCGGATATCAGAAGGGTGCAGGTTCGAGTCCTGTCGGCGACATTTATCTTTTCTCGGAAGGTTTTTTCAATTTGGATGAGTGTTTCAGGCTAATAATTATTGTTTATAAAAATATTTCCATTCAACAAATTTCTATTTTTCAGTTACAACATGTCCGAGATGCTAAAAATACTGCCTTCCTTGGGATAGTATTTTTTAGCTTTATCGAAGAAGATTTGTTAGCTTTTTTAAAATCGAAAAGACTGCAGCCTACCACTGGTCACAGAGGAATGCACGCCACTGATAAATACATAACGAAATAAATAAAAAGTTGCCGTTTCGCTTCAATAAAAACAACGTCTTTATTCGCAATAATCTTTAGCTAATATTCTACGAACGAACCGCCATGTAGGTATTTGCCATTCTGCTATGTGATAATTGAAAATAAAACTTTTTTTTATTTGTTTTGTCAAATAGGTATTAGGTTTCGACCGAGTAATTAGTGACCGAGTGGTCGGTAAATATTGACGTGAAAAAAAAACTGTACTCACCGCCGGTCTTTGATTTCTTTTTTAATAGTGTTTTGATCGGTTACCAATAATAACCATATATACATTTTTTTTAAATTCGAGTTCTAAGTCTATTGATAAACGATTATCACCAATTTGGCATTAATTTATACCTGCTACTCATATTTATTTAAATACTAGCTAATGCGTACCCGACCTTGCTCGGTTTTTTTTTTAATTTTAATATAGATATGGCAATCGTTTGGGTGCCATAATTGATTTGACAGCGAAAGTAATGCCATGTGACGAGTTTACTATCTCTAAACAAAGAAACAAAGTATCATTAATTTAAAAAAATTATTTCATTCCAAAATTTTTTTTTCAAAATATTTCTAAATAATAAAGTTATTAAGTAGGTACCTAATAGTGTTTTCCACTTTGAAAATATTCCACCCAAACAAACCTTCGTCTTTTGAATATGTGATCTGTGGCTAACAGGAGTGGGCTAACCTTAATACAACTTTACCTATGTTGCTTCTTGTTGGCAACGAATGCTGGCAACTATCCAGCCGAACTTCTTCCGGTCCTCAGCAACCAGAAGACCTCCAACACACCTCAACTACCTGAACACCCGCCCATTGATGAATATTCTTTACAAAGGATTTCCACTCCAATTACACTCCACTCCATGTAATCCCTAATATATTCCAATAATTTCAAATCCTTACGTATGCCAGTGAGGGATGAAACTGGCAGAGGAAGGACCAAAGTGGAGTGTATGCAATAATAGACTCGTTCCAAAATCCCTTTAAAATGTAACCACACCAGGACTGAGCATTGCAAACACTCGCTTGTACCTAGATTACACGAAGTTAGTAATAGATACGCAGATGCAGCAGATCTAGTTAACTGCACGGAAGGTAAGTACAAGAAGGCTATACAACCATATATTTTCAATCAATATTAACATAACTTAAGTTTACTCTATGTTTTATATGTACGCATATATTTTATTTTTTAAATCCTTCGTGAACTTTTATTCTCTTTATACTCTCTGATGTCATCGTAAGACTTAATGCCACATTTAATAGTTACCCTTTAAAATTATTTGTGCTATATTCTTATGGTTGTAGTTAACTGTGATATGTAATTATTGTTTATGATATATTAATACCGTTGATATTAAATAAATAAACAAGTTTCCTGAAGCGTATGTAGCAATGTCAGTAGAATACATGACGCGCAAGTGCATGCAATAATAAGTCAGGGATGCCTCAGGAAGACATGCCAAGTTCAAGCGAGTCAGGTCATTTCAAAAGTCGGTATAACAAAGAGTATGCTTAAGGGCCAGCACTGAAAAATGGCCCTAAACATCACTTTGTAGATTGCTAACTGAAGAAATACTACAAATAATTTATCTGGAAATTCTATACGTATTACCAATTTTGAAGTTTATAAATCTCATTGTAATATTTAATCATTGAAGAAGATAATATTAACAAATTCGAAATGAAACACGAAACCCGAAAAAACAAAGAAAATAAAAAAAGGTATCAGTCGCATCTGGGAGTAGAACCCAGGATCTTTGTATTACCACTCTACCAACTGATCTAATGAGACCAACCCACTTGACGCCATCTTCATCGATATCATACCTCAACTTCAAGACTTGTCAATATTATCCTTCATTAAATTCCATATTATTGGCTGCTATCTTTATGATGATCACGAAGTTCTTCCCGAATATAATTGCAATCTAGATAGTGTCTCGGATATACCGATACCATTTTTTATTTATATATGGGACATCTATTGACTTTTCTACAAGTCTAGAAAGAATATTCAATACTTCACTAAGGATTTGTTAATATTATCTTCTTCAATGATTCTATATGTGTAGATAGAAAATGTATAAGGTTTCAACGGACGAACACCTCAAACTGTAAACCTTTAATTCTATAAAAAACATCCCAAAGTGTCTTAAAATAACTGCACTTTGAAACCCATTGAAAGCAATTTTGAAAGTTTTGCATTTTGAGGATAATTGTCTTTTGAAACATTGTACATTTTCCTAATTACCCGCATAGAATTTAAAAAAGAATCATTTGTAGTATTTCTTAAGTTAGCAACCCGCAAAGTGTGTGTTTTGAGGTGCTGATCGTTAAGGCGATCCATAAAGGAAGAAGTGTGATCCAAGACAGAGATTTGTCGCGTTCCATCCTCTCTCTCTTTCTGCCTACCCCTGCGCCTAAAAGCGTGATGGGTGTAAGTTAATCTATATCTAAATGCATTTCTGAAAGATACATTGTCATACTCCTCGATCTCATGTAATTTCATATATAAAACATTAATCTGGATTCATCATAAAAGTCTACCTCCATATTACTTAGAATCCTTCTATTCAATCGGTTTTATTACAATAATATTACAAAAACGTTATTATTTTTCCTCAATTACGTAAACAATATTGATCGTGCGATTTCCTCATCTTATTTCACACAGCGAACAATGCAAGTGATTGAATTATTTTTGTGTCTCAAGGATTATTGCCTTTGTTATGTTGTCACCAAAAAATAAAATAATTACATAATAAATTGTCCATTATATAATTAAATAGTACCTACAGTTTTTCTTTTATTAGAACTGATGATTAATAGAATCACATAATTAATTAGGTAATTAATCGCTCTACTCTTCCTACTTTTAGTGCATTGAAATTGTTTGTCTATTATCCCTGCTTTGTCTAGTATTGTCTGCCTGAATAAGTTGACCTTGCAGTGGTGACAGACACACGATGTTATTTAATTCAGTCCATCCAATAATAGAAGTAAAGTTTTTGTTCCCCATTGGTAGAGATCTGAGAATTTTGGGCAAATAACGCGAATTTTCCTATTTTTCACACAATATTCTGGTATTTTAAAACATGAAAGTAATCTTATACGTCATAAACATTTATGTCTATGGTTTTGACAAGCTCCCCATTCTTGAAATTAAAAACAAACTAAAATATGTACAGGTTTGTTACAAAATATCATAAACAGAATATATCACCACTTTTCTCAAAAATGCTGCGATCTTTTCAAGTTCCTGCTCATTGGAAATACATTAATGTACAAAAACGAAGTGAAAAATCAAGGCAAATTTTATAATAAGAGAACAATAGAAAAAATATGATACTAAAAACTACCCGGAGTCGGTGAAAATAGGATATTTTCATAAACTACGGATACCGTTAAACATGTGTGGAAGATTTAAATTTTATATTTCTGATTCTGATAATCGTACTAAAAATGTGTAATTTTAATATTTTCATTCATAACGAACGATTTTTTTTAAAACGATCGAAAACCGCACATTCCGAAACGGTTCGAACTAGCTACAACGTCATTATGATGTACATAACGCTACTGGCTGGTAAGACGGCTGTCACCGATGTTGGTCGGCGTGACGTCAACAATGCCACATTCACGAACATGTCGTTTTGGCGGCATATCAAAAATGGCACATTAAAATCTTTATAGAAAATTTATTCCTATACACAAAAATTAAATGAAAATGCCGTCGTTATAGTAACTTTTTTAATGAAAAAAAAAACAATGAAAAAATATCTTTCCGGGGCCTGTATATTAAAGTTTTTGGTCCTATGTCTCGGTTAGTCGTTATCAAAAACTAGTACACAAACGATACAAAGGTCTAATAAAAAAAAATCATCAAATCCACAGTCTCGAAAATGGCATTACGCATTTTCAGAAAGCGGGGCGGGGCACTCGGACATTAAATCGTGAAATCAGAATCGGTTAACACCTCCAAATATCGTAAACTTTTTCCTGGATTACAAAAAAACGTCGCCTCATGTATATTACGACATTAAACGTGGGAAAAACCTGCCAAAAAAACCCATTTATTGATGCATTTTGGTGGATGCAAACAATAACAATCCGTTCTATAATTAGCATTCTTCCTAATCGTAGCCAATGAAGCGTTATGTTTTTTGTTTGCCGTTATAATATTTCCGCCATTGTCAAATCAAATCAATCTGGCAAATGTTATTATTTGTAACGCGTAACGCGGAAAGCCATTTGTCCAACGATTTGAGTACTTTATAACCAAACAATCAAATTTAATTATTCAAGCGTGATATTGTTTTTTAATTCCTGCTCTTGACTTTGGTCCGTTTGGTTTACCCGTGTTTTTCCGCAATTAGTACATGTTTGTATGTTTCTAACTAAATAGTTATAATACGTGAAATGGTATTATAATTAGGTTCCCAACCGTATGGAGACAGTGAGGTTATGGAATCCCCTAATTGAAGAATATTGTGAGACCGAAGGGAGAGGTGGGAAATACCAGATTCTACAAATTAGTAAAATTTGTAAATTGCGTATTATAATATCAGTATGTATATCGTCGAACTATGAGCATGGTAATGATATTAATTGATAAAGGACATCTACCAACTAAGTCATATCCACGATAATTCAATCTAAAACAGTCTAATCTCAAACAAAACAAATACTATTTACAACTAGCTTATGTGTTCCCGGCCTTGCTCGTGATTTTTTTAAATAAAGTTATGCAGTTGTGAGTTCGACTAGTACTATCTCTAAACAAAGAAACATTCAACTTGTAATTATTAATAATTTTTATTGAGATTTAAAAACCTCATTTTATATTTAATCGCTGTAGAAAATAATATTAACATAACCTAAATGAAATATGAAAACGGAAAAAATGACAGAAAATAAAAAGATTTCAGAGTAATGTAAACTATTAAGATATTTTAGTGTTTTTCTTATGGCCGTTCTTCCCAACCCCACTTAGCAATTGTTGAGCCGAAATTTTGCCTCAACACTGTTCAAATGCACAAATACGCTCTTCCCAACGAAATTCTCTATTAAATTTACGATCAATTTAGGATATCGATTTTTGTGGATAAAGTTCAACTCAACAGAGGGCTAGTTATAAAAAGTGTCAACAGAGTGAAAAAAATGTCAACGAAATGTCATTGGTTCACGATCTATTTAACGCGATTCAAATATTCAATTCCAAAGATTTATTTCCGTTTTCGAATGTCAAAAACATGTTTTTTGAGTGGTTTAAATAAAATCGAAGATAACCTAACTTATTTTACTTATTATAAGCTACATTTTGTCCTGTTTTTCACTGAGGAGAAACGTCAAATGTCAAATGTACGAATCGAATAATGTACTTAGGTGGCATTTTATGTCATTTTATTGGCTATAAAAGTGGGCGGGCATTATTTTATTGTCTACGAAAGTGGGCGGCACCTTCATAGACAATTTTTAGCATGGTCAACAATAAAATATGCTTTGAAACAGCCAAACAGAGCGTTGCTCAACAAAACACTTGGCTGATCGGTGCCTCGGATTGATCATTCAAAATGTTGGGAAGAACTGCCGTTAGTCCTCCTCACTAGGGGTTCTGTGCTGAGGCGGACTAGAGTTATTTACTTTGATGTCATCAATTAGGTGCGTCTTTTATGTCGTTTTTAGTGCTGTTTCATTGACCTCTTTTAGCCAGTTTGTAATTCTATTCTCATTAAACTTTTCTATTAGTTTTAAATCTGGGGGAAGGTTGTTTTGTAGTTTTGTTGAAATATGTATGTAGTTCCTTTGTCCGAAAGAGGTTTTACAACAAGAAATATTTTTTATGCCATTTTGATTCGATTTAGTGTCATGAACACGTGCTCTAATGGGGGGTTCCGATTAAAAAAAGTTTTAATAGTACATTTTAAGTAACTAGCTACGTTATCAACAACAACCTAATTGACACCCCTGCCATCCTCGCCGCTATTAAATAAAATGTACCGACGAGGAACAGAAGACAAACTGTAACATTTTTCTGCAACGCAACCAACTATTAGTCTCATTCATTAACCAATAGGATGCATGATCTGGGCAACAGGTTTGGAGGTCTTATTGATGTATTTGCTGACTCCATTTATACAGTAAAGTGTTATATATACCAGCACTGATGAATCCTACAATACGTAATATAATTGTAGCTTGGATTGTAGCGTTAATGATTTGTGTTTTAATGTTGTATTGGTTTTCTATTGTATGTGACTGTTAAACGTTTGAAAAAGATTGTTCATTACTTTATGGTTTATATTCTCTATGTAATTGTAATTTTCGATAGCTCTTTATATTATGTTCTGAAGTCAATGTAAAAAGACCAGATGGCTATGTAATTAAATAAATAAACTAACCATTACGCCATTCAGAAAGAATAGATCGCCAAACAACTCTGTCTTGGCACACACTTCTTGATTGATTAAGCTCGTCTTGACTCTGAGAGGCGTGCAGCGGGGCGACAAAGGCGATCAAGTTTCATGCAATAATTGAACACTAATCGAAATGTTCGAATATATTACTATTATAGTAGCAAATTATTTCCTACACTTGATTTTACCCTTTCGACGACTTAATCATTGCGTATTCGTAAAAAGCATTTCCTTGTGCCTTGCCATAATTACGATATAAAAACATAAATTTGTTCAAAATCACTTTATTTTTACCGCCCTACCCATACGAGCGTACGTGATACAGCCGCTATATTATCGCCCGAACGCAACAAGCCATATCCCGTACGTTCAGGTACAAAAAAAGCTGTACCCAAAACCCACAAAACATTCGTATACGTCAAGTTTGTTCCTGCGTCATCTCGTTTAGTATTTCGAGGTCGGCCGAAGTTAACGAATATGTTCGGGTATTTTCTTCTCTTCCATACAAGTTACGTCACTAGTCACACGTATTGTTATTGCGAAATCTAATGAAAAAAAGAGATGTTTTCTTACCTACTTTTTTAATACTACCCAAAGGACGGGCGGTTAAAGTAGTCATCGAACGGTTACAGAAGTACTCTCCCATCATTAAGACAATATAAAATATGATTATATTTGAACATTGTCCTGATGATAAAATAAAGTGGTTTCAAACAAATGTATATGTTACTTATTGCCTAATTTTTTTTTGGTAGTTGGGAATGCTTGTAGAGCGTTGTGTGGACTATCTGGACGAAGCTATTCAC
Source organism: Halesus radiatus (assembly GCA_022606495.2). Classification (NCBI taxonomy): domain Eukaryota; kingdom Metazoa; phylum Arthropoda; class Insecta; order Trichoptera; family Limnephilidae; genus Halesus; species Halesus radiatus. The sequence goes on from JAHDVE020000097.1 coordinate 16,576, forward strand.
ATCCAAGCATCGTCTCATACACACTCTTCTGTTATTTAGGCTTTTGACGTAAATCGACTTAAGTAATTGATTATTTTGGTTGTGTCTTGTCTTCCTCTGATGTTGCCGACTTCTTCTATCATTAACTTTCGTGTCATATATCCCACATGTCTAAACCATCTAAGTATTCCTTTCTTGTTCACTACGCTTTCTTTTAGTCTTGTATTCTTTCCGGATGTCCAAATTTTTTGATACGGTTAAGCATGGTTTTACATACGAGTACATACACCTCAGGGATCTCAATGACAACGGATTTTTTTTTATTCAATCGGAAACGTGAAGGTTTTTTCCCCCTTGTTTCCTCCAATCAGGGCCACGTCCGGTCCGTAAGGCCAATGTCGCATGGTGCACGTCCGCACCAAGGATCTAACTATGGACTGTTTGGTAGGAACTTTATTTTTTAATAGTTTATGGTATTAAACGGTTACTTGTTATATTTACGTAACCCAAAGTGCAATTCCTCGGCGCACAGGTTTATTGGAGAGAAACTAAGCCAAAAAGAGGCGAAGGAACAACCCGTTCATAGCTGATGTCAGTAGCACGAGGACGCATGGTTTCTCCGACAAGTTATTATGAAAAACGGTACGCATTTACGCATATAGTATTCGTATTTCCTTCCTTCTTTAAACCTGTTCATTTCAAGATATGTATTAACATATTCCTTCTTACAGTTTTTCCATAACCTGCCTCATAACGTTGCCCAACCGTGACCAGTGGTGCACCCAGAGTTTTCAATCGGGGTAGGCAGTATAAAAAAATAGAAAATTAATTGATATTAAAAAAATCTTATAACAGACGTGGTAAGTTATCGCTAAGAATGGCTAAGCTGCTGGCTTTAGCCGATGTTGGTTGGGATTACCTGTCACATCAAATATCCAAATAACCGCTTCATTTATGCATATTACGAGCTAATTACTGGACGCATGAAATATCCGTTTTTTTTCTGGAGTAAGCCAACATAACATGATAATTATTTCGTTAGTGAAGTAAAAATCGATGGCACTGATTACTACTGTTTTCATTTGTGCCAAAAATCAGGGCCTTTTTCAACACTGAACACAAACAAGTCTTCCCCTGAATGTGTATTGCGCACACATGTACGCGTTTCGTGTAGAATAAAGTCAACATTTGAATATGACATGCGCGTTATCTTGCATACTTAGTTAATGCATTTGATACGTTGTAGTAGGGCGGTCGATAGAGATTCGTAGCTGAAACTACGCGAGTATTTTTGAAAGTGTAAATTAATTTCAGGCAATAATTTTTATATTATTTATATTTCATTTGAGTATGGTTGGGTAGGCACTGAACACAGAGCTTATGTGCCTATATTGAATGCACATGCACGCCTCTGACCGGGACACAGTCCTCCTGGCTTTACCCAGGATACACAGGGGAACTATTATGAGGTGGGAGATTAAAAAAAAAAACTACCATCTAGAATATGCATAATCATATTATAATATAATCCACTAGCTGGTGTGTACCCGGCCTTGTTCGGGATTTTTTTTTTTTTAAATATTGTTATGAAGTTGTAAATTCTTGCTTTTCATTTGGGTGCCATAATTGATTTAACAGCGAAAGTAACTATCTCTAAACAAAGAATCATTAATTTTTATTTCATTCCAAACTTTTTTTTATACATATCTCTTAATAATAAAGTTCTTAAGTAGGTACCTACGTGTGTTTTCTTTTTGAAAATATTCTATCCAAACAAACCTACTTATCTTGAATATGTGATCTGTGGCTAACCAGAGTGGTATATCTAAGGACTAACCTCAATACAACATGGCTGGTTCTTAAGTAGGTACAAAAATGAATATGTTCTGTGGCTAACCAGAGTGGTATATCTAAGGACTAACCTCAATACAACATGGCTGGTTCCAATGTTTTTTTTTAATATATCTCTAAATAATAAAGTTCTTAAGTAGGTACCATTATGTTTTCCATTTTGAAAATATTCCATCCAAACAAACCTACTTCTTTTGAATATGTAATCTGTGGCTAACCAGAGTGGTATATCTATAGACTAACCTCAATACAACATGGCTGGTTCCAATGTTTTTTTTTATATATCTCTAAATAATAAAGTTCTTAATTAGGTACCATTGTGTTTTCCATTTTGAAAATATTCTATACAAACAAACCTACTTCTTTTAAATATGAAATCTGTGGCTAACCAGAGTGGTATATCTATGGACTAACCTCAATACAACATGGCGGGTTCCAATGTTTTTTCATGCTAATTTTAAAACGTTTTAGCAACAGTTTTAAATAATGCATTTCATCCAGACTACTCTCTAAACCTTTCCGGCACTAATTAGAACAAACTGTGATATTTTCAGCGTAATTGGTAGAGCAATTTTCGATAAAATCGAAGACAGACAGACAGACAGACAAACATTCTTTTAAGACTGCATACATATATAGATTGAATTTTTAAATTTTGAGATACGCTTTAGAACAACTTTACGTACATAACAAATGTATGTAAAAAAAAATAGATTGATTTGTAATAAAACAAAATTCACAATTTTAAAATGTTTATATGTGTGAAAAATTCTAAGATTCATTCTAAGGTCAAATTTATGAACCGCAAATAAATCGAAAATGAAGTGATGCTACCCTCACATAAATATTTTTTAAACGAATAACATTTTAAAATTTCTTATTTATCAATTTATTATTACTAAAAAGTATGCATTGCAATATTATGCATTGTATTCCCAAGAGTTAAGAAACTCATTGCATTTAAAATACATAATTAACATTCACAGTACATTAACAACATTTACAACACATTTGCATTTGTAATAAAGACATATCACTGGTACATTATAATATAAGTGTACGGAGACACTTATAAAGAAACACATCACTGGTACATTATACAGTTATACTTATTACAGAGACACATTACAGCATTAATCCATTCAAATAATAGAGTTTAAGCATCTTACTTTGAGATCTTTCACATTGACTCGCACTTTTAATATCTATGGGTAATTTATTGTACTATGTGTAAGCTATATATTCTAAAGATTTTAGTCCATATTTTGTTGAGTGCATTTTTGGTACATGTAGTTTGTTGTGGTTTCTTGTGTTGTGTTGGTGTACGTCGTGATTGTAATTGAGTGTGGTGTTAGTATGTGCCGAGTGTTGAATTACATGGAAGATAGTTTTTGTAATTTAACAGGTGGGAAAGGTGTTAAACGGAAGTATTTGGGATTTTCTGTAGATGTCTTTGACGTGTGTGACCCATGGCAAACTAAAGATATTTCGTAGGGCTCTATTTTGAATGATTTGGATCTCTGAAATCATTTTTTCGGTAGCAAATCCCCAGATCCTGGAAAGCTATATTAATTGTGAGTTAATTATTGAATTATAGCGTGAATATTTCATTTTCTATTTGATATGAAAAAAATGCCAAAAGATGGCATTTAATTTTAAATTTGTGAAAATTTTACTTACGTGACGATATTATATCTCCGTATTATTTATACTCCGATATTATAAATCACAGTGACGTACTTGCTGAGATTTCGCAGAAACAAAAATGCTGTTTTTAAAATATTCCATCTTATATTTTCCCACCTTTGGCCTGATTCCAATGTAAATCTCACAACATTATAAATTATATATTTAGAAAACACATTTTTTATGACCCCGAGAAGGTTAATGTGTCAGGAAAATGTAGAGTCTAGAAAATCTTTAAATTAGTTAACATTAAAATGTTATCAAAATGTAAATGCAGTTTTAATTCTCATTAATAGTTTTCTTCTTAAAAGTGTTAAAGATTTGTTCGGTTAAAATATTTATTTATAAAAATTCATTGTATTTCAGGAAATTTTATAGCTGCGGGTATTCGATTTTAGTTTTTTGTGTCGGTTTAAAAAATATTTCCATCAGCTGACATCCGTGAAAGGAGACATCCTTAGATTCGCCAATTTATAAATATATATATAGTTTGTGAATATACTAGAAAAGTATGTACAATAAAGGTTTCTTTTTATCAGATTTGGTATTTTTTAAACATTGTTAACCAAATAATTCATTAACTTTATTATGTACAGTGTACACCATACATGCTGTGAACACATTTATTAGAGATATTTGCACCCCGATTGTATATATTCTGTATGACGATTTTATGTAAATATTTTTTTTGTGCTTCTAATAAAAAAATATTTAAAATTTACGAAAAAGGGAAAAAAGGAGGTTTAAAAAATTGTTTAAATTAGGCCATTTTTTCGGGTGCTGTTGTGGAATTAGCAGTGGCGTGTATTGCTCTATGAACAAGGGTAGGCTGTATAGGTTTACAATTTCTGGTATGAATTGGACATTGAATATTTTAACGTGGCTATTTGATTATCATCTTCCACTGATTGTTACGTCCTAATTGAATGAATGAGCATATACCAAATTCATAGAGAATATACATTTTGATAAGAAATTTTTTGCCATTTTAAAAAATTTCATTAATTTATTCGTATGTTTTCTTTTTCTCGGGGTAGTCACAGCTTTTCAGCCTTTATTATAGGCACGCCACTGGGAATTAGTGAGGGGGGGAAGAGATGGGGAAGAGGAAGGTTGGGAAGTGGAAGGATATGGAGAGGAGGAAGGTGGGCAAGAAAATACATGTTTACGCACGAACAAAAAACCGTTAATTTCGACCAGTTGACGTCCTCCATGGTCGAGGGGTAAGGCTCTCGACTACGAATCCGAAGGTCGCGGGTTCAAATCCCGGCGTGCGCAAGTAATTTTTATTTAATTAATTTGTGTTGTTTCACAATTAATTAATTTAAAAATAAAATATATAGTATATTTGCAAGTTCCAGAATGGAAGATACTCTCAGTATCGTCCTGGTGAAAGACCACCATTCAGAATTGAAACGTTGCTTGAAATGATTTTCAGCCGTGTTTGGTGACCAGATCTGAATAGCCAGGTATTCCCCACCTTCCTCTTCCCCTTCTCCTTCCCCTCCCCAATACGTTCAGCCTCACAACATTCCCCAATTGGGAATGCCATAGTCTCACTGGCTCCAGACGGTTGGGAGCAGTTGGGACTCTTGTGAGGTATTCATATAAAAAAAGTGAAGTTTCCGGTTCCTGAATATCTTTTCTTTTATAAAGAGGAGACTATCGTCTTGGCGACCAGTAAAATTTAATATTTTTTATGAGTAAATTGTATGCTCGATTTTTGCTTCGAGATAGAGTGCGGTACTTATAATAAAATAAATATAAAAAAAAACACATTACAAATACGATGACATTTTTTAAAATGGTTTTAAAAAAAAGCTGTCGCAAAAGACATATAGATGGTAAAATCCTGAACGTGTATTTTTAATAAATATTTGGAATGTTTAAAATATTTGAGAAAGCGCCAGAACCAGAAAATATTTTACAACTACTTGGTTGCGTCTTAAATAATAAAAAAAAATTCAAAACCCCTTCACATAATGCATTAATCCGATATTTACTTAGAACATTAAAACTTCACATAATGCGTTAATATGATATTTACTTAGAACATTAAAACTTCACATAATGCATTAATATGATATTTACTTAGAACATTAAAACTTCACATAATGCATTAATATGATATTTACTAAGAACATTAAAACTTCACATAATGCATTAATACGATATTTACTTAGAACATTAAAACTTCACATAATGCATTAATACGATATTTACTTAGAACATTAAAACTTCACATAATGCATTAATACGATATTTACATAGAACATTTAAACTTCACATAATGCATTAATATGATATTTACTTAGAACATTAAAACTTCACATAATGCATTAATATGATATTTACTTAGAACATTAAAACTTCACATAATGCATTAATACGATATTTACTTAGAACATTAAAACTTCACATAATGCATTAATACGATATTTACTTAGAACATTAAAACTTCACATAATGCATTAATACGATATTTACATAGAACATTTAAACTTCACATATTGCATTAATACGATATTTACTTAGAACATTTAAACTTCACATAATGCACTAATACGATATTCACTTATAACATTAAAACTTCACATATTGCATTAATACGATATTTACTTAGAACATTATAACTTAACTTTCAAAACAAACCAATATACAAAATAAGTCTAACCACTATTTACTAAACGAACCGGCTTTTACGCACAAAAATAGTCAGTGGCTTTGAGGATCGGTAAGATTACACAAAAAATAAAAATCATAAGTTGTTTTACACTAAAATGACACCTAATAATAATATATGTGTTTAGACGTTCAAGAATTTGACTTTATTTTCGTCAAAGGTTACCTCCTAAAGGAACGACGCAACGTTCAATGAGTAAACAAAAATATTTGCTTGTATTTTATTAAACTAAAAAGAGTTAAGTTGTTTGAGGATATCTTTGCTATAGTTTTTAGTCAATACGATAATCTCATATATAAATCTAAGTAATGCATTAAGGGTAGACGAAATGTGATACACACTCACAGATTGCGCTAATTTAAATATTTTAGAAAATAACACTTTTAGCAAGTAATGCTTTTAAATATTGAAATGAATTCTCTGTTGGCGTTACAAAACTATATATGTTAGTGTTGCAATAATTTGGTGTATTTTTTAAAGTTTTTTGAAGGACTTGAGCTTTAAACCTGCAATAACAATTGATTTCTTTTCATATTTCGTTTGTACACTCGCCAACAAATAATACAAATATTTAAATTAGCGCCATCTGTGTTTTACGTATTTTTATAGAAAATGAAGCCATAGTTTTTTGATATTTTTTGGCCTTGTTAAGCGCCGTTGGGATGATATTTCACGAAAGTTGTGCTATGTAAATTATTCAAGGAAAATAATAATATTTATTATTGATAAGTTTAATTGGAAACAACGATCGATAATGTGGTCCTTCGAGCCGGATTTTTTGGCGGAATACTAATCCTCTCTATCAAACGCTAACCTCTAGACATTATGTTACGGTTTGAATGATATTTTAATTATGGGCGACCCACATTATTTCGCCTATGAACGACAAATGACAATACACCATGTACAATGAATGTACATGATACGAGTACATGGGTTCGTTGGTTTATACCTGTTTTTCTATTTCAACTCAGTTTGGATTCGTTCTACCATTGCATTGTGCCTGTACCAAGTCTGTTCCAATGAATGCTGAATGTTTAGTCATTTATGTTATATTGCACAAAACTACAGACAGATAGATCGTAAGGTACTGAGAACTTGTTTTTTTTGTATCATTGCCTATCAGTCTGGGTCTAGGATATTCTCAGTGGCATAGCGAGGTTGCGAACACAGCTTGGGCCTCCGAAAAGAAATGTAAGGACCAGCACTCAAAAAAGAAATGATAGCAGACGATATCTCTGAGCAACACGTTTTTGCATTTGTCTCTATATATAAAAATGAATGTTTGTCTGTGTGTCCTGGATTTTCTCGAAAATTTGCTCGACCGGTTTCTCTGAAAATAACACAATTTGTTCTTATTAGTGCCGGAAAGGTTTAGAGAGTAGTTTGAATGAAATCCAATATGTAAAACTGTTGCTATAACATTTTAAAATTGAACCCGCCATGTTGTATTGAGGTTAGCCCATGGATATTGGTTAGCAACAGAATACATATTCAAAAGAAAAAAAGTTTGTTTGGAGAGAATATTTATAAAATGGAAAACACGAGTAGGTACCTACTTAAGAACTTTATTATTTAGATATATTTTGAATAAATAAATATTCGAAATGAAATAAAAAAAAATAATTTTATGTTTATTTTTTTAGAGATAGTTAATTTCGCTGTCAAATAAATTATGGCACCCAAATGACAAGCAAGATTCACAACTTCATAACTTCATTCCAAAAAAATAAATATAATCCCTAGGAAGGCCGGGTACAAAGCAGCTAGTATTATAATAAAGTCCCGTTAAACTGATTATTATTATTTTAAAAAAGGGTAACGGAACCCAAACGGACAATGCTTTCGGAAGACGAAACAGCTGTCACGTGAAAATAACTACATTATATATAGTAAAGCTTTTCTAAATGAACTCTTTAAATATCCGTTTTAAAATTACACAATAATACTTTTGATTAAATTAAATTTAAAAAAAAACTCAATAATTACTAAAAACAAAAATACTACGAAATACTTTGTGTACACCATAGATTAATATATAAATATCAACATGTTTCGGAAGCGAAGCTTCCTTCATTAGGATACCCAGTATACCGAGGAAAGCTTCGCTTCCGAAACATGTGGATATTTATGTATTTAACAGTGGTGTACACAGATTATTTCTTATTAATTTTACTAATAATGATACAACAAAATAATTATACATTTATTGAAGAAATTTATAATTACTGTTTTTGACTTCATCCATGGTGGAGATCTGCATTGGATTACAGGTTTGTCCGTAAAATTGTAGTTACGACATTTTGTTATGGAGTTGTGACAATGTTTAAAGAAATTGCATATACAAAACGATATTTACGAGTACATATGCGACTGGTTAATTTTTCTAACACATTATATTGTCAATGCAGTCTGAAAGTGAACATTGCCCCGATGATAGCCATCCTCCGATCAGAAAGGGCACCACGACAAGAAAAATACGATAATTCTGTGGGGTACGAAGGTGCTAAAAATTTAAAACGTGCGTCAAAATCATTTCATCATCTGCAGACCTCTTTGTCCCACTTAACGTCATTGTTCCTAATAAATAATCCCTATCTTATCCGAGAATAAACGTTTTTTCAAAATATATTATACCCAATTAGATTTTTATTAAAAATTATATTTCTTTTATCAGCATACATCTTATAGATCGCATCAAAATACATAGCTACGCAGTCAGGGGCGTCGCCACTGTAGATATTACAGAACCCAAAAACAATAAAGTTTTCAAATAAAACTAGTTTGCTGATTAGTTCCACTCTTTTTTTTTTACAGTAACTCCACACAGGAGACCAAGAAGGAAATAATTTCCCTCAAGGCCTATATCATCTTTGGGAATGCTGTGTGGAGGGTCTTTTAGAGGATAGGAAGGAGTGAACTTGGGTCTTGAAGAGACCCATGTTATAGGATGGAGGAAACACAAAGGCCGGCAGATCATTCCACAGCCGAGCTGTTGAACACAAGAACGAGTCGTAGTCGTTCTCCTGTTACAAATGTCAACCGTGTGCAAATGTTGGGCGCGTGTTTGGCGTGTTTCCCGACTATGTACCGGTGCCGAAGGGATCAATGACGCTAGTTCCTCGGAGCATCTTCCATTAAAATACCGGTAGAACAAGGACAGCATTCCCATCCGACGTCTGTGCTCCAAAGATTGTAACCCATTTTTTAAGATAGGCGAATCTATCAAACGGACCGCCCGTTTCTGCACAGAGTCAAGGTTTTTTTTCAGATATTTTGGGACTCCCGACCAGAGGTGACTGCCAAATTCTACAATGGGGCCACTTGCGATTTGTACAGGGTCAGCAGTTATGTACTATTAAAGTATCTGCGGACAGTATTGGCCGCATGCAGAGATAAGCATCTCAAACTTTATAGCTTGGAAATAAGTGGAACTACATTTTTCATTACTATGGCCATACCAAGCTTAAACTAACTTATTCTTTGAAATTTTGTTCCTCACATTACGTTTTTTTTTACATTTGAATTTGACAGTTAGTTTTAAAGAAACAATGCCAAACATGAAAACATCATATTTCGTTTTTTACTTTTTTTTAATTATATTTTTGGTAAGTGATTTTAATATATATATTTTTTAAATGCACTTGTCAAAAACATTTAATACATGGTTATTTGGATACACAAACTTCGAAAATACAAAAAAACGGGTTTCCGTGTAAATTGTCTTCTTTGCAAAGCGTTAAATAATTAAAAAAAGTTTAAACATAAAATTGTTTTAATCATCTCCTTTCGGGAAGTACCACTCATTTCTGGATTCCGTTTGATGAAAGTAAAAAACATATGCTTGGACCATTGTGCTTTTTCAAACATACAAAAATCTTCCTGTGAGCCATCTTGGTGTTGTCATTAAAAATCTTTTAAACGATCGCAGTACACTCATTTAATGTCTAATGTAAAAAGTCAGATTGTACCTGGAGGCCTATTCTTGTTCGTTTTAAGGAAAATTCCTTATCCTTTTCTTTAGGCTTAAATACTTCTTGCTTAACTGCGGTTCCGGTTCTCTCGGATGACAGCTGTCATTCAACGAACGACATTCTTTAAAAATATCGATATTGGCGTAGTTTTACAACAAACAAATTTAAGTGGTAAATAACAAGCTCTCGTTAGACAAGCTACAAACAAAGAGTTTATCGGGACTTATTTTTTGCATTGTATTTAAAAAATAATAATAATAAACATACTATTATCCTAAATACTGACACTAAACATTATTAGTAAGTTATTTGTCTCATAATAATGTTATTAAATGAACCGAATTAACGAAATTGCTATGTTTGTAAAGTACCTATGCCAAAAGCCCGAAATGTCAAATAAAATTGATTTAAATACTAAAAATTATACAAAACTACAGTTGTAAAGTAAGTAATGTACTATATACTTTTTAATAATACTGCGATAATTTAACCGCGAACTCCTTTAAAAATGCATTGTCATTGACATGTATTCGGAATCAAAATTAAGCAAAATGTCTTTAAGCTTAAGGAAAGGATAACGAATTTTCCTTAAAAGGAACCAGAATAGGCTTCCCGGTATAGGTACCTACTCGGACGGATTCCACGATTAGGTAGATGCCACAATTCTTTTTGATTTCGGATTAAACCAAAAAAGAAACTGTTTACTAAAAAAAAAATTACTGAAATGGTTCTTTTCATGTTATAAATACAAACATATTTAAAATTTTGGAAAGATAAGTTATAAGGAATTCCAGTGAAGAATATTAATAATTGACTGGAAATATTTCAATAATGTAGATCAACAAACGTCGATTCTGAATGTATAAGTTGATGGTATCTAGTAATTCGTATAATTAATTAAATCCACTCTGGAAACTGGTTTAAAAACAACAGATCTATAACCCTCGAGGTAATTATATCCCGATTGACATGTCACTGTGGAAAAATGTGGAGAGATTAACCACTACAGTGACGTCATTAGATTAAAAATCGGGCTCTTTTACGGTGAAAACGTGCTTAAAAAATGCGTTTAAGTTAAAAAGTGAAACTAATTAATATGCAATTGTGTGGCAACGTTCACTCTGTAATACCCTAGTATTTATTTATAAGTAAAATAATAAAATGTTACCTGATTATATGTTAAAAAGTGTTGGAATTAGTTTTGTTGGTGGTTAGTGAGCTTTAAAATGTTCGATCAACGATTTTAACGTAAATTGCTTTACATTAAAATCCTAATTTTCGGGGGTTATGTCTCAATGCTGTGAAGTCCAAAATTTACAAAGCAATATATTGATATAGAACAGGTTTTAAAAAAGTAAAATACTAGATATTAAATGTCTAATTTTATAACTTCAGTTAAAGATTAGTTAGGGTACCTAATACCGACTGCACGATTTTCAGAGGAATTCCCCCATCTTTGTATCTACTCCATTATTCCAGAGACGTGGGTTTTTTGGAAGAACGAATTGCACAAAGCACGTCTTAAGGAAAATCGATAATTATTACAGGACAAAGTAGCTAGTGACTATGAATAATTAGAATTAAAAACAGAATGGTATACCTTGGCAAGAAAATGTTGACATTAAATAACGTAACTTTTTTTTCTTCAATTTATTTTTTATAACTTATTGAAGTTTGTAAACCTCATTGTAATATTTAATCATTGAAGAAGATAATATTAACACATCCCAAAATGAACCACGAAACCGAAAAACAACATAAAATTTAATTTCTAAAATAACAATACCAAGCTGATAAAAATGGTTCTTTACATTAAAAAAATTCCGCATTCGAATTTGACAGTTAGTTTTAAAGAAACAATGCAAAACATCATACTTCGTTTCTTTACTTTTTTGTATTCACATTTTTGATCTGTTAAATTGTTTTATGTTTTTTTTTCATTTTAATTCTCAGAAATACAAAAAATCACTCTTTCCGTGTAATTGTCTTCCTTAAAAAGCATTAAATAATGAATAAATAAAAGTTTGAACATAAAATCATGATGTAGAAGCATATCCTTTCGGAAAGTACCACTAATTACTGGATACCGTTTTGTGAAAGTAAAAAAAAACATGCGCTTGGACAATTGTGCTTTTTAAAACTAAAATAATCTTGCTATGAGCCGTCTTGGTGTTGTCATTTAAAACGTTTTAAACTATGGCAGTGCCCTCATTTTTTGTCTACTATATAAAGTCAGGCTGTATATAGATTCTCTCAATGTCGCCCTTGTGAAATACCACAAATCAGGATCAAAACAAATGGCTTTTGCCGTATTTGGTAACCATATCTGATTAGCCAGTCCCCTCCTCACTTACTTCAGCTTCACAACATACCCCAATTGTGGGTGTCAGTCCCACTGACTCCGGGCAGTGGGGACTGTGTATACAAAAAAAAACATTTTTATAAGCTTTTCTGACTGAAAATGTTTTCGGAAAATTAAATAGACCACATCTAAAAATAAATATTCCCAATAAAACTCATTTGTCTTTATCTCTATATATAAAGAAAAACGTGTGTCTTTTTGTCTGTCCTCAATTTTCTCGAAAATTACTTTACCGGTTTCGCTGAAAACATTACAGTTTGTTCTTATTAGTGCCGGGAAGGTTTAGAGAGTAGTTTGAATGAAATCCAATACGTAAAACTGTTGCTATAACTTTTTAAAACTCGTATGAAAACACTGAACCCGCCACGTTGTATTAAGGATAACCCATAGATATACCACTCTGGTTAGCAACAGATTACATATTCAAAAAAAAGAAGGTTCGTTTGGGTGGAACATTTTCAAAATGGAAAATACAAGTTGGTACCAGTGAATCTTTATTTGTTTCATTGTTTATAAATAGTAATAGTCGTCGCAGAGCATTACCAACCAAGAATACACAACTTCATAACTTTATTCCAAAAAAAAATCAGCTATTTAACACAAATAAATTAGAATGCAGTTCTATAAGATAAACACAAAAACAATAAATATTCATGATGTTTGCCCAAGTGGAAAGCGTTATCGGTATATATAATTTATTTTTTTTATTATTGTGACAAAACATAATTACAAAGGCATGTTCGATGTCTGTCTTACTGGGAAAATTCCTGTGTCGAAACAGACGTAGTGGGTACATAAATTATATAATTAAATTAAATAAATAAAAGAAATAAAATATGGAAGTAATTTTTTATGATATTATTTACTTGTATAGAGGTTAGGCTGTATACATATGTTATGTTTTGAATGTTTTATAATACATGTAAAAGTAAATTTAAAAATAAAAATTTAATTGCATATACATAGAGACAAAGATAGATTCAAAATTGAATAAGCTCGTCTAAGAATGCGTATTACAAAAGTTAGCAATAATTGGACAACCTATTTTAAAATTTGAAAGTTTCATTTCATGTTTAAATTTAGTTTATTTGTCTAGTTATAGCTGGTAGTAATTTAATATTATGTAATTTCCATTATATTTATTCTTGGTTGTTTATTAATGAAGACTGATTGTCTTAATAATTTTTATTGAACCCTATTAATACAAAAAGATAAAATTAAATTCATCGCATACTTCATAAATTTACAAAAAAATATTCTTCAAAAATTCTTCTGTTATGTGCTTATATTTTATAATTTTATTCATTTATAGTAATTTATACAAATAACCTACCTCACGAAATCAAAACGAAATGTTCATTAACTTCGATATCACTTTAATCAACAATAGTTAATAGGAACTAAAAACGTTATTCGCACTTAATTGTTAACTATATCACTCAAATAACTGTATTTAACTCTCATTAAACATTTATTCACGCTTTTCCATTCATATTTTAACATTATTTTATTGTTTTAATATTAAATAAAGAGAGTATTATTTTATTTGAGTACAACACTAACAAATTTGTAACATGAATTTTAATTATTGGAACTCATTTGAAAATTCATAGACAAACAGCAACTTTTCGTTTCGTTGAGTAATTTAAAAAATGGAATTCAAGTCTAGGTAGCGTCGTCCCGCGCAAATTTTCGCGCCCGACTCGACGGAAGTCAAACGTCAACTGGCTTATATAGGATTTTCTTTTGTAAATAATCGCCTAGCTAAGTGCCTGGGTAGGTACTTCGCGACGTGATGCGTGTAAATATATTATAACGGATATACTAGTTTATTTTTTTTAAATGTCTATGGTAAACACATTAAAAACTTCCTGAAAATTGAATTTGGGAACAAGTGTAGTAATTCAACTAGGTGGGGAACGTTTACTGATAATACGAGTATATTTTGATTTCAATAACATAACATTTTTCAGAGTAATTATATTTTATTGTATTTTAGCAGGATTTATGACTAAAGGGATAAATAAACGAAGTAAGTCTGTCCGTAAAAAATGCGAGGAAGATTTAAGTTTATATTTCTGATTCTGATGATCGCCCTAAAAATGTATAATTTTCATTAATAATTATCGATTTTTAAAATAATCTAAAACCGTATATTCCGAAACGGTTCGAACTGGCTACAACGCCATTATGATGTATGTACATAACGCCACTGACTAGTAAGACGGCTGTCACCGTCGGTAGTCGGTGTGACATCACCAACGCCACATTCATGAACAAAAACGAACATGTCGTTTTGGCGGCATGTCAAAAATGGAACATTTTAAACCTTTGGTAAATCGTTATCATTTTTTTTTCTTAATTCTTTGTAGACAATAAAAAAAACAGTGAAAATACCCTATTATGTGAAGTCAATTTTATCTCACTTTGTTCAGATTCAGTGAGTCTCAGCACCTACCTATATAATTATAAAAAGGATCAAATCAACAAGACAAAAGGGAAACATCGTTGTGACTCGATTTATTTTTTTGATTGCCATTGTTAAATGCAGATCACAAACAAAATAACTTATTATTATTTTCACCAACCGTGACGGCGATAATATCCTTTTTGCAGTAAAAAATCAAAATTTTGTGTTTTTAGGTTCTTAATTGGGTCACGTACGAAAAGTTTTCCAAATTATAATAGTAATTTGGTCAATTGCCTTTTTTATCAACAGTATAATGGTGATGCAATTTTCCGGGGATTTAAAGCTAGATAAAACCCACTTACTTATAACTACTTAATAATGAATCATTAGACCCGGTATTTCAGTTGCTTTTTAAGCTCTCTATGTGCCGGTTTATCAGTGCGGGATAAGTACGAAATTCATTGCTAAAACTTAGCTGATAATTGGATCTAGTTCACTGTGATCACTACCAGCTACTAGTGACAAATCCCATCATGATTACAAAATTGAATCAATGATGATACGACTACCACCCTGAAAGACGATCCCTTAAATTAAATTAATTTAATTTATTCTGTGTTATTATTAAACATTATGTTCTTCATTCTATTTCCTTTATTTTTATGTAAATATCATTTTGTTATCATTTTTTTTTCTCATTTTCTTCTCATATATTTTAATATTATTATCTAACCCTTTTTATTATATTCATTTCTCTATTTATATTTGTATATAGTTCATGTAATATGGCAGACCGGGTTGCACTATCCACCCAGTCCTGCTGGATTAAAAACTTAAATTAATAAAATAATTAATACCCAAGAGGAAACCTGTTAATGCTGAAATTTATATCACTTATTCATTATACTTCATTTTTTATGTAAACTGTTGGTCTCTCAAATAAACTAGTAAATATATCTAAAATTCACATAAATTCGTAAATTGCCTATAAGTACGGACTTCGATGATTTATCGAGCGATGAGGAATTTCCATGATATTAATAGATAGAAGGTGATTTTCATTCTCTAGCAGTCTAAACGGGGATTTAAAGATCCAATCATAATTTCATGAATAATGCACTGATTTCAGCAAAACAAATAATATTTTCAATTAGGTTCCTCGCATATGGAACCATTCGGGTATGTGTAGAGGAATTTATCAAAAATTTATTCATAAATTAAACCCGCGTAAAAATAAATATACATAGTGACGACATTTTTGGTTCTGCAAAGAAAAAATATTAAAAAGAAGCATATTCCTCTATTAAAATCGTAGACAAAACATTTAATATTGGTGATTTCGATATTGTCTATGCTTACGACCTATATACGGATTCTTGTTAAGCTTGTCATAAATTCCTTATCCTTCATTGATAAACCGGCCTTATGCAAGATATTTACGTTCGTCAAGTTGGCCTATCTTAGAAACCTCGACAAGTTAAGCCAGCCTCCTGAGTATAATGAAATACCGGGTCTAAGTCATCTAAAAAGGATTGTTATGTCACTGTAAAAATCAATTTAACGTGTAGCGTTTGCTCGCATCCATTAAGTAGCCACCCACTTATGGAAATCTGTTAAAAATGTTTAGCAAAAAAAAATTTATAATAAAAAGGAACTTAAATTCTTCATTACCTTGGCAACACCGAGCAACACCAATTGTGGAACAAATTATAGTAGTTAGATTTAAATATTAGGTTATGATAGACTAACCTTCTTGCTTCCGAATTTCATGTATGGTATTGAAAATAAAAAATGGCATACCTGAATTTTTCTTAACGATTTTAAAATTTGACAGAAATGTGAGTTTCTTCCACATAGTTTTGTTTTATTTTTATTTAATATCTAATACATCATAAAGAAGAGTGTCCCGAGCGGTGTTTATTTGTTTGTTTTGTATTAAAATTTACAGTTTTATTCCGAACTTGATGAAATTTTGCTCACTTGATATCCAAAACGAGAGGAAGGTCGCTGTCTATATGACATTTCTAAAAACCACCCCCATCCCCTATCCCACCCCTTAAATTATTCAATAATCATCAAACTCTACATGAAATCCGTACCGGAATTTTAGGTAAAACGTTCAAAACTGATTTCACTGATGTATTTCATAGAATTTAAAGATTACTGTTTGGGGATATTTGTCTTTTGAAACCCTGTGGCATGTTCCTAATAAGGAACTCCAGTGAAAATATAATAGATTAAAAATATAAATTCATATAAATCAGCAAACGCCGATTCTGAATATTTAACTTTTATTATATATAATTATACTTTTTTTTTTCTAAAGAAAGACAAATATTGCCTGGTTACGAATAACCTGACAATATTTGAAAATCTCTACTACTACCATCACAGTAAGCGGAAGATGTTGCTTGTGTCGTAATGGAGGACTTAGCCAGCCGAGGAATTGAACTCACGACGCCTGGGTGAGACCCAAACGCGATGCCAACTCAGCCACTGACCGGTCGAATACGTATAATATATAAATCGTTATTTTAAAATGAATAAAAAATAATCTCATCAACACACCTTATTATGTTGTTATAATTGAATTTGGACCTTCTGATGTCAGGTGCATATTCTGTTTTTGGATTAGTATGAAAAAAAAAATATTTTTCAATTTTGTTTTGGCAAAATTTATATTTAATTTGGGTAACTTTAAGTTCTATAATTGTTGATCAATATAAAACTACTATTAATGAAAGAAATTAGAGTATTCATGAACAAATCAATTATCAATACAGATATTATGATAATGTTAATGCTCAATATTATTATTATTATTCTTTGTGTTAAAGTTTCTAAAAGGGTACATAATTTTCTTGCTTATGTTTAGTTATGGCTAACTATGAATAGAATATAAAATTATGTACGGTAAAGCTCATCCTTGTTTGGACATTCTCAAAACTGATCAAAACCGACCAGCCATAGATTTGGAGCTATAAAATTTTGAAAATTATTTTAACTATGAAAACTAACTTTAGAAAAAAAAAACTAAATATACTAATATTTAAGTTTGTACATCATTAATGATAAAAAAAATAAAACATAATTGGACTGAGTTATTTATTACCCGTACAGAAATAACGGAAAACATATTTGTGGTATGGCTTGAGTTAGCAACCTGCAAAGTGATGTCTATGACCATTTTTTGAGTAATGGCCGTTAATGAAAAATTCTCCCACTAAAGACGAGCCAGTCAAAAAAAAAATAACAACACAAACAAAACAGTAAACGCCGCGATATTCTAAATAAACACGTAAAGCTAAAAAAATATGCGGGAAATTACTTCCGAATTCGCGAGGTTAACGCCTATTTGCCTTTTTTTATCGGAAAGTGCTAATCATTTTCTTGTGGAAAAAACAGCAACTGACCATCGATAGTAATCTGAACCTAGTTCCGGTCGGAAGCAGTTCTTTTGTCTTACGGATGTAATTAATTGCCCGGTGATGTCTTTATTTACCGTCTGAAAAAGAAGACAATTTAACAAACAAGTAAACAAAAACAAAGGCAAATAAAGAAGGATAAAAACGACAATTAAGGAAATGAGAAAAAACTATAAATACTCAAGGCTGTTGAAAAATCTGTACGTACTTAACTTAATTTGTATACGTCATGTAGTTTGATAAACTAGTTACCTATATTTATATTATAATCATTGAAGAAGTTAATATTAACACATCCCAAATGAACCACGAAACCGAAAAAACAACAGAAATTAAAAAGATTTCAGTCGCTTCTGGGACTCGAACCTATCCGAGGTAACCGCTTAACCAACTTAGCTAATGATACCAGTTGGCTGCTATCCTTATGATGATTGCAAAGTTTCATCCAGAACTCAATTGCAATCGGAACAGTCTCGGGTATACCTACCCGATTTATATTTACATGAGACATCTATTGACTTTTTTATTACATCTATTATACTAGATCAATAGGAAGTTTAAAAAATCATGTATATAATTTATTATGTTATAATTATCTAATTTTTTGTAATAAATAAATATAATAATACATTGCCCGATTTTGTACGATTTATTTTGCCCTTTTGACGACTTAATTATTTATTTGGCAGTTGGAAGCGGCTCAATGCATTGTGTGCTTAACTATAGCTACAAGTGATACTACAGACACCCAGGGGCTGCTCGTGGGGAACACTACACGTTATCAAATATTTATTATAATTAAGTCTTAGTTTTTGACTAAATGATACATTAATAAATAAAAACTTATCTAAAGTGTTGTTGAGGTGGGATTTGACCTCTAGAAATAATTCTATCCACCACCTTATTTATTTACTCTTCATAAAATAAAAAAAAAATAATAAAAAAAAACATAACACATTTCTGTTTTGCATAATACACATTTTAATAGGCGAACTTATTGCCTAGTGGCAATTTCTATCAACCTACACCTAATTGGGAAAATGGACATGGTATTATAATTATTGCAGCGTTCTCCACAGAGCGTGAATTTTCGCGAGTAATTTGTGAAAAATAGTTAAACAAGCATTAAACAATTTCTCGGGTAGGAAAGGGATAAGGGAGGGAGGGGGGAGGGGAGGGGAGGGAAGGAATTAAAGAGGGTGGGAACTAACCAATATTATGCTGATTGAAAGAAGAAAAGAAATTCTTCACTTTAGTCTTGAAAATGGCTTTTGAGAGAGCATTCCGTACGTCAGAGGGCAATTCATTCCAGAAACGTGATGCTTGCACTGAAAATTAATGAGTGAATGATGTTGCTTGATGGATGGGAATTGTAGGGTTTTCTCATCACTTAAGCGAAGAGAGAGCCCATGTTCATACATGAAATGAAAAATGTTTTTAAGATAATTACGTGAATTAACAGTGTTTAGAATGTTGTAGAGAAGGGAAAGTGGGAAACCAGTGGAACGACTTATCCTTCGACTTCGTCTCCAATCCTCATCATGCCCTCCTATCCTACTTCAATATTATTAACTTCTTTCTCAATCTGGCTCTGGATCACTCCACTGTGGCACCCGCGTGGTTACGATTTTCGATGTCCTGTCATTTGGCATTTTTTTCCACATGGCCATGACAATCCCCCCAGTCTTTGGGTCCATCAGAATCTCACAATAGTTTCATGCTCAATTAAGTAGTTTGCCGAGTTCACGGCTCATTTGAATTCTATAATATGATCAATAGTCTAGAGTGGGCCGAACAATTTGTCGGTTCAAGGAATTTGCAATTAAATACATTGAAAATTAATTTGGTTTCTTCATTTTGGGTTAGGTTAGAGATGTAGTATAAATCGCTGGTACTATTTTAATTTTATTTATTACCAATTATTCCACTTATTATTCATGTTACCCTTAAGACAATGTTTTCAGGGCACATTTATTTATTCTTAAACTTTAAAACATTAGCCACTCATCTCACTGGCACAGTCCATGTTCAGATGAGCCACTTTACAATTTTAGTTAAACGATAAACAAGAGTAAGTAAATTAAATTATGAAAATAGTAATAAATAAATGATAATAGGTAGGTAAAAACAAAATAATAAGTAAATAGTAATAAGTAAGTAGTAATATGTAAGTAATAATAAGTAAATAGTAATAAGTAAGTACATTACTCTAGACTCCGACCGATTTCAATAATTTTCTAACCACAATATCCACAGTTGAGGTTACCTACCACTTTCCCATCTCGGTATAAGTAACTTATGGTTACTCCTTCAGATTCAGGACTCTATTTTTTTATTTAAACGAATCTATAATTTTTAAAAGACCCCCAAGTGTCCCTGCACAGCTTTCGCATAGAGGAGGTTAGCCACAAACGCACATCAAATTGGTTAGTACAGATACTCGCGGCGACAAAATATAGCCCTTAGTGGCTCCTTCTGTCGATATCCGGATTAATCCAAGATGGAATGTGGGAGTGCACCAACAAACCTAAGAATAAAAAAAAAATAAAAAACACACACACAAATTTTATCCAGAACAGGGCGTAGCCACGAAACGGGGGCAGTCCCTCCAGAGCAGTGCGAAGCGACTTCCCGCTTCCGACATTTCCCAGTGAAGCATTGCACCAGCCACCCGGAGTATCCCTTAAGAAGAGTGTATCTGGGAGGCGGGGTGAGAAACACCTGAAGACCTTAGGGATATAGGGGGAATCCTGATGAGTGGGAGCGTGCCGCTAGTTTGAGGAGATGGAGAAAACAATAGCCGGCAATGCGTGCGCCATTGGGAAGTGCACAAGTGTCCTCCCGTTGTCCGTTCCGGGCAAAAGTGGTATGTATCAAAAACCGAAATAATAGGAGACAATTGCAGGGACAGGGGTTAGTTTCCACTCCCTCAAAGGGGGAGGTGGACAATGCAGAACGAGATCAGTTCAGTTCCGCCAGATTAGGGGTAACCCGTTTATAAGTACATCCCTTCATAGGAATTAAACCAAAAATATTTTTTAAAAAACATATCTCTAAACTAACATAAAAAAAGATAAAAGCAAAATATTCGACTAGTTTTCATCAGCAACTAAAGGAAGAAAATACCTATGTAAAAATAAAAATAAAACAAAAAAAAACTTTGGTCGGATCACATTGATCAAATAGCAAGAAAGACATATCTTTAGAAAACAATAAAAATAAAACATTTTTTAAAAAACATCTACACTAAAAAGGCAAAACATACGTACAAACAAGTTGTTATCAGCAACTAAAGGACAGGATATAAAAAAAATATACGTAAAAAGGGATATATAAAAAAGACGATGAAAAACAATTTAATCGGAGCACATCGATCAAAGCTAGAAGACCCCTTGACCTCTCTAGTCGAACTCTCTCGACCCATCCCCTTGCACCGCAGCGGGGGGATAGATTTATACGTCCGTCACTCCTGGAAACACTGACCCCCAGATTGGTACACGGCACTGGCGTGCAGTCCATAAAGAGTGAAAAGCTTTGTCCACCTAAGAAAATCGAACCATAAAAATAAATTAAAAGTAATTAAAAAAAATACGTCAATTTTCTGATCATAATGTGTTTTTTACTTGAATTTGGTAAGGAATTTATACGTTCATTTATTCAATTGGCCACAATAATGGCCATAGTAATAATTAAAGGGCCGTGTTCATATATTCAATGCGCAATTTATACCAGAACTTGAAAAACCACAGACAGCCTACATTTTGTCATAGAGCAATGCACGCCACTGGTACCAAAAGTGGGTACCCCTCATACCTGTTTCCTTCCCAGAACTTCCTCGCCTTCCTTATCTTAAAAAGATCCTCCACACAACATCCCCAAAGATGACATGGTTTTCTGTGTAGGTACTGTAAAACAAAAAAATCCTGACCAAACGAACTGCGTTGCTTTTGGTTGCTACATTCTTCGAATGGAACGCATTCAAATAAATGCTAATGAAAATATTACAAGAAAGTAGGTAGGTACTTACCAGATTTCGTTCTAAAAAATATTTAAAAAGTGCGCCGCCTCGACACAATTCCGACTTGCCCACCGTTTTTTTTTTTAATGAAAACATTTGTGAAGGGATCGAGCAATGTGCTTTACTTGAATGAAAGGGCGGTCGCACGGCCGATCCCTTCGACGCGGTGGCTTCAATTAGTACCGATGAAAACGGTAGTCTGTCGGCAATTTAGTTCTAGTTGAAGTAACTACTGACCATGACATTGAACGAGTAGATAAAAATATTCAATGATTATACACAGTATTATGCCACCATAATCATTTAAACACATATCGTGGTTTTCCACTCTACAGTTAGTTCACACGGAGAATATTCTATGCACGTAGGGCAGAAGGTTACGGGCAATTTGCCAATTAAAATTATATACATTACGAACTATTATTATACTTAATAGAATATTATTATATTTTTGCTTCCTGCAAATATACCTTAAATATTATTATTTGTGGCTTGTATTTTGATGACTTTAATGTTGGACTGATTTGACATTGTGTAGGTACCTACCTACTATTTAATACTTACATAGAGTTTTTAAATCATAAAGTAATGTTAAACAATATTTTTAAAACATTTAACAGTAACATCAAATAGAAAACTAAAACAATATTATAACACTATTCATTAACGCTTCATTATTCAAGCTACAATAATTAATTGTAGGATTCATCAAAGTGCTGTTATAGGTGACGTTTTATTTTATAAATGGAGTAAGCAAATATATCAACAATACCACCATAATTGTTGCCCAGATCATACATCCTATTAGTTAGCGAGTGTGACTGATAGTTGGTTGTGTAAGTGTTACAGAAAAAATGTTACAGTTTGTCTTGTGTTCCTCTTCGGTACATGGACTTTAATAGTGGCGAAGATGACAGAGTTGTCATTTAGGTGGTTAATCTTCTTCTTCTATTATATAAAATCTAAATAAATAATCAACTTTTTAAAAAATCACATATCTTCAAGACCAACCCGACAAACCGATTTTTTCATTTGCCCGCATGCAGGACCAATCTTAGGATAAATTCTCCAATTCCCCGTATTTGTGCGCACATCGACATTCTTCACAATACCCTTTCAAAATATCGAACCGAAGTAATACGTTCGACCACAAATTGATGCAGGAGTATAAAATTTATCGAGAGCATCTCCTGTCCCGATCCTATCTTCCTCTTCCTCTTCCCCCTTCCTTCTTATTTTGTTTTCTCTTTCTCTTGTTACCTTCATAAATAAAACACCTGTATTTAACCACTGTTAGCACACGAAACTTTGTTGGCTTACCTTTTGTTAAACCTCCTTTTTATATGTATTTGTATTAAAAGCCGTTTGTTTCTTACAAATAAATAAAGAAGAGTGTCCCGGGCGGTGTGTGTTTGTTTCGTATACAAATCTTCAGTTTTATTCCGAGCTTGATGAAAAAATTTTGCACACTTGATCTTTGAAACAAGATGAAGGTCACTGTCTACACGAGATTTCGAAAAACCACCCCTACCCCCCTTTCCCACACCTTAAAGGAGAATTTTACCACTTGTTGATGAAATTTTGTACGTTTGACGATCAAAATACGAGGAAAATTACTGAATAAGGGCAGGGGTAGGGGTACAACAACCATTCATAACCTCGGGGAACGCCGGTTATTTCAGCTAGTGACTATATAATGAGGTCTGAAATAATTCTCTTGTCAGATAGCGTAATTAGATGCAATCGATTTATCAAACTTATATAATTAATGTTTGCAATTGTAATTTTAAAATGTATATGCCTAAGAAATTTGTGCAGAACCCGTTCTATGTTGTTAGAGTCTACTTTATACAAAGGGGACCAAATAGGTGAATTATACTCACATACTCATACACTTGACTTGTAACTAATGAAGTGTAGAGCATTCTCATACAATCTAAACACTTGAAATCTACTAAAGTTCTGCAAAGAAAGACAAGCATCTCACTGTTATATCGTTAATGTGTCCAATGCATGTCAAGTTTTCATCGAATATTCCACCCAAGTCCCCAATTTGTGACACTGGTGTTAATTATATATTATTTAATGTATATTCATGTCAAATATGACGAGTTTTGGAAAATCGTATTACTTAACATTTCTGAATGTTCAAAAATAATGCATTTGCTCGCACCATTCATATAGTTGGTCTAAATTAGCTTATAAAATATATAAATCATATGCATTTTGTAAATAAAACAAATACTTGGTTTTAAATCAATAATTCGTTATTAAATTAACACCAACCGGTTTCGCATACCTCAAGCTTCATCGGGGTAAAAATAAAACTATACAAAAATACATAGAGTGACTATATATATAGTTGGGATTTACGAAATGAAAGAGACAAATTATAAAACAAAATAATGGAACAGTGAAACAGAGATATGCTTCCATGTAATAGAATGGGAAAACACATAAAAAAGAAAGAATCAGAACTTTCGAAACATGTAGATATTTATGTATATTTATAAAGTCGTGAACACAAAGCAAATTTTTAATTAATTGATTAATAATGACGCCTCAAAGTGAATATCAATCGTTTGAAGAATTTTTTTTTCCCGTCCTTCCAGTTTATAATTTTTTTTTTTAATGTGATTCAAGTGGCCTATTATCAACTATTTATATATTTTATGACGGCAGGTGATGAATATTACAATCAGTTGGCAAGTCTTGTAATAACGATAATTAAGGAAACTTTCCGAAGCATGTTATGGAAATGAATACTATTCTTACTTAGGAACTATGTATATGAATGATATAACGAACTATATAAATATTTCTTCTTTTGTCTTACGTGTAATCTATCTTCTTTTAGCGGTGGGTATCATTAGACATCGGACTATAATATAATGCGCATACAACTTGTTGTGTAAAGAAGGAAAGGGGATGGGGAAGGTTAGGTTGGAGGAAAGCCCCTAAGTTGGAAAGCCAGTGTGGTGTAAACTGGGAGTGTCAGGGAGAGGGGAAACGGGGAAGAGGAAGGTTGGGTTACAGGGGAAGTTATGGGAGACAATTACAATCTGCAGGACTTACCCTGGAGGTGGTTTCCTCGATGTTGAAGTCTGCTCCGGATATTAGCCTAGCTCAGATCGGCAGGGGACATCAAATTCTTATCAAACAGGGTCGCGAATCGATCACAATCTTATAATTGGGTTGAGGGCGTTTCTACTTCTACGTTAAATTAGTACAGGGAAGTGTTTTCATACTCGGTGTTTATTGCAACTCAGACAAACATGATGGGTTAAGAATAATCGTGTAGACAGTAAAAAAGGTCTTAATCTAGGTAGGATTCTATTGTAATCTCTCTCTCTTTCTGATTGGAATCTCTAACCGAGTTATGCAGATGAAACAAGGGATTAAATCAACACATTATGGGCATATGGGAAATCAGCTTACATGGTGTTCTGGTCGAATGGCGGGGGTGGCTGGCGATGACGCCAAGGCCGGACATCTTCACACTGAGTTTAATGGTTTTTTTTTTTATATTTAGTAAGGCACCATGTTGAGTGTTTTGACGGCAAGAGGCAAGTCTAGCTGCGGGTGTCAGCCCGCCTGCATTGTACTTGCTCGTAAATAAATAATAACAAAAATGGCCTCCTCTTTTTCAGAGACGCGGTTCAGTGACGCAGTTATCTCTTCGGGTTCCAGACGGGAAGTGTGCCAAGCGCAGCAAGGAGCGGTCCCAAACCGCCGTGGGCGCTCGCGTCGCTTGCTCCTGTTTTGTTAATTTTTGATCTGATTGGTTTAATTGGGCGCTCAAATCGCCTGATTGGTTAATTTATGGAGGGAAATGATGTGGTTGCTTGCCAGGCTTATTTGCCAAGACGAGTAGCTAGAACTCATCTCAGAGTCAACCTTTCGTTACATAACAAACTATGCAGAGCTATCAGCGCCAAACATATACAAACAATGCTAAAGCATGTATGCCTAACCTAGGTATTTCTGGAAACGAAATGGCGGTATCCATTGCCAAGGAAGTCACTGTTCATTTCTGTTCAAGTTAAGAGACTATTTCTCTATTCTAAAAAGTAAATACAAACTCCAATGGTCCGCTGAATGAAAAATAGCTTCTCTAACAAAAGGTTATCAGTACTTATTAATACAACCTTTTATTCCTGTCAAGTCCTGGTTTCATAAATAAACTTACATGCCAAAAAACTTGAATGAGACTAGGTCACACTTCTTGCCTTAGTCATCTAGCCAGGTTCCACATAGTCAGCTCACCTTACTGTGATTGTGGGTCAGGGGATACTCAGGAACATAATTTGTTTGAGTGTCCTATCAATGACCAATTTCCAAACTTTATGCACGAATTGGTAAAACTTAAAATTAAACTCCCCACCAGTATTCCCTGTCTTCTAAGTCCTCACCCCTCATATTAACAATTTATTGGCAAAATTATAAATTCACGCTGTAACTTATTTGCTTCAATTTTATTTGCCCAAATATTGTATCCTGTTTAAAAGTAACTAATTTTAAGAACAATCTGTACTATTAAAATCTAACTGATTAAACATGGCCAAGATCGCCCTTAATGGATGAAAGCCATAAAATAACAACAACAAAAACATACTCGTATATGCCTAAAGCATACAATAAAAAACAGGTATATGTCTTTTGGAACCGGTTCTTAGGGATTGTTTTATTTAATAAGGGGGGGTTAGATGGAGAGATTCTGGAGAATAAGAACCGGTTTCTACTACAATCTCTTTTTTGATAAAAAAAATCCAAGACAAAATACCGACCGTTTCTATTTATTGGAACTGGCACTAATAACAGAAAAAGGCTCAAATATGCATTATACATAATTCGGTCAGTGGCTGAGTTGATAAATCCGTCGAGTTTTAATTCCTCTGCTGGCTAAGTCTTCCATCATCCATACGCAAGCAATATCTTCTCCTTATAACAGACAGGTCCAACAGATAAACCAGACAAAACCACACACTAAATCTCCCTCAATGCAACACTAACGCAAAACAAAACACCTTTATTAATTGCGCTTCGCTCATTTTTAATAATTCATATAGTGAGTTCAATTTATTTAACTCAGCCCCTCACAACTTCAAACCTAAAATCAATAAATAACTTTCGCATAATACATATTACTCTACACAGACTAAATCCATTCCCTTCCCCTCCCACCCTCCATTCCATCCTCATAGGCTAAACTTGTTACTTTTTTGTATTTTTGTATTTTTGTAATTTAGACACGCAAGTGAAAACCTACTATTAGCTCAGTTTTTATATACATTTACCATACTTAATAATTATTGTAAACTGTTGGTTTTCCAAATAAAATAAATAATTATGATAGTAGGAGGAATTAAAATATTGTCGGGTTATTATCTCACGGGAATGTTTGTCTTTCTTTATTTTTATTTTATTTTTTTAAATATACAAATGCAGACAA
The DNA here is from genome assembly GCA_022606495.2 of Halesus radiatus. NCBI lineage: Eukaryota > Metazoa > Arthropoda > Insecta > Trichoptera > Limnephilidae > Halesus > Halesus radiatus. Next base: position 44,416 of record JAHDVE020000097.1, read on the forward strand.
TCCGATGCCTATTTGTCATCATGACTAACTAACGATGCTAGACGAGCGAGACAACACCACTCTAGTGCTCGGAAAACCTCGCCGAGAGTGTAGACAGGGTACTAATTAAAATCTCACTATATAATTCGACTGCCTTATGCACATTCAAACCCTTCTCTTATTCTCAGAACAATTTCCAATCAAACACTGCGTTATCAAATAAGAATTTTTGTAAATTTATGACTAGTAAATTATAATTTTTAATCAGCATGGAAGGGCGCCATTACGATAACTCTGATAGGTAATAATAATGCAGTAATATTGAGGCAAATCCAATGAACACGCGAAACCCATTATTTCGCCATTGTTGGACGATTAGCCGCGCTTTTTGCATCACTGGCAATACTGGCTATTTAATAATGCTGGCAATGACAATGATCGGGCGCTGTGGCAATGACAATGATGGCGATGGGCAACACTGCGCTGCGGTATTGAAAAGTCGCAAGGTGAGACGGTTGTTAGCAGATGAATGACTGAGAGGCAGTGGTCTCCAATCTGCGTAACAAAAGATTTCTAACTAAAATGACGTTGTCTCCCGCAAACAAAATTTCGTGTTATTTACAAATGCATCAAATTAATTTTATTTTTAACGCCCCGATGAGTTGTTACACATCTTAACATTTAAATGATTTTGGGTACGGAAAGAAAAAAAAGATCTTATCTGCCAAAACACGATTTCTGAAATACAAATATAATAAATAAATTATAACATAATTTTTACTAGATAAATAAAAAAATTCGTCTATAATTTCGCATAAGTAAAATTTTTTTAGAAATACGAGATTTTTCTTGTTTATTTCCCATATTTGAAAATTAATATTTTTAACTTATATATATTTTTTTCTAACACGTAAAACAAATTCTCAGAAATTACGTAATTTTCGGTGCCAAACCAGCGACAGGTCTGTATGGCAAGGGCTCCTAATCCCGACTGACCGATGTTGAAAGGCAGATATGATCATTCGAAAGATAGAAAGAGCGCGCCAATGTAAAGAGTGTTTAGAATAAATGGACGTAAGTGACATTTCTATAAATATTAATAAAACACGACATATTTAAGATAGATCAAAAATCTTAAGTTGATTGTGTTAAGTAGCATTTAATGAAACACTATTATTTTTTTCAAACCCATAGCATGTTAAATAATAGAACAAGCCCGTTTTTTTTTCATTTTCGGAGCATACTTTGGGATTTTTTTCTATCGAGGAAATTTCACATAATTACATGTTCAGCCTGTTGACTGATTACAAATTATCTTCAAAAATGTAAATATATTTTTTTTAAGTGAATAAAACCTCCACTTTTTAAGGAATGTTTGTAATAATCCATAGGAATTCTGTTTTGCAAACCCTTAAGTTAACAAAAAAAGAACACGATACATCATAGTAGGTATATAAGTGTAACATTTTTATGATATATTTATATGTATAATGATGTATAAGTGCAAGACATAGAGAAGTTATAAAGGGAAAGGTTTTTAATTTGTAGATAATACTTCAACGTGTTTTTATATTTCGTACGACGTAAAAATGTATGAAATTGTATGATCCATAAATATAGTGCATGATACAGAGGAAGAAAAAGAGGAACATGTTTTTGGATTGTAGATGAGTAAAAAGATAATTTAAAAAAATACTTATACAATAGCTCCTATGCGATGCTCTTATAATCGTTGCAACATAAAACTATCATTCAGGTCTCTTTTAAACATGGATAAACTTATATTAAATATATCGGCCATCGGAAGGCTGAAGGAACTAAAGCGCACACCTGATACTAAGTTTGGTGAGCGAGCTTTCAGCGTGTCAGTCCCTAAAGCCTGGAACAAACTGCCATACGATCTAAGATTGATTAAAGACTCGACAGAATTCAGATCAAAACTCAAAACTCATCTCTTCGGACAGTCATATCCATGAATGGTTCAGTTATCTAATAAACAAATAATATAAATATTTGTAAATGTAAATAATTATTATCAAAAATATCAAATGAAATCATGTTTCAAATAAGTTCCTACTCTACTTTTGCCAATAACCTTCTAATGTATATAATACCAATGAAAAATAGGATTTAAACAGTAACTTCAATGTCATGCAATGTGCAGTGTTTTCTAATATATGTGTCCTGTGTGTGCATCACATCATCTTAGCTAAAACATTGTAATTTAACGTTTTAATCTGGAGTGCCCTACCAGGTAATTATATTTTATGTATATGTACATAATAAAATAAACCCTAGCAAGTAGTATTTGTACAGCGCCCTTGAGGAGATTTTTCACAAAAACGGCGCTATACAAATCATCCAAGTATTATTATTATTATCTATAGCAGAGGTGAATTTGTTTCCAAGTGTATGTAGGCGCGAAATGGGTGCATGTATTTGGTAGTTAGTCCCAGAATTATTGTTGCAGAATAATATATTTTTCCGAGTTTGTTGATGAGGTACTTTGAAGTTGATTAGTTGCAGGAGTTCAATTTAGACCATGCTGGACAGAACTTTTTGAATTTTTGGAAAATGCCGAATAGTGCCGAAGGTATAGGCCATCAAAATGTTGGAGCGACCATAAATATCATAGGCGCGGCAGTATCTGATACTGCCATTCGAATTATGAATTCTTCTGAATTGTTGATTTGATTCGTGACGTCACGAGGTATACGTATTTTACAAGTGCACTTTGAAAGCTAACAGCTTCGTCATTTTTGGAGAACTTTAAATAAATTGACAAAAAGTGAGGGCGCTGCGATCTTTTAACTTATAATATTCTAATGGGACATTTGTGGCCTCGAAGAAAACAGATAGATGCAAGTCATCGTTCGCCACTACCATTCATTTATACTTCAAGTACAATACGGCCCTTATTTACCTTGGCCAGTACCTACCTAATTGCACAAAAATTCAAGAATCGTAAGTACTCAAGAACGAAAAAAAAGCCTGGAAGCCCTGTAAAATTTTAAACAAAAAATGAATAGCTACCCATACTTTATTATGTCAAATCTGCAGTGTAAACTATGAAAATTACAATGTGACCTGCACAAAGTTATATTTACTTAACTGGAAACCAACCGTTTTGGAATAAGACGCAGATTATTTGGTTTAGAGATAAGATTGAACTTCCATCCAACATCAGGTTGCCAGTGACAAACTTTAAAATATGACGTAAATATATATAGGGTGTAACAGCACGTTACCCGACAGACTTTCACCAGCGATTCCTGAGCATATTTGAAATTTTAAAAAAACGTAGGTGTCATTTTGCTGTCCGATGACATAAGTAAAAAAAAATAAACAATTCTGTCACACGTCGCAACTGATCTAACTGCCACACATCGCAGCGGATCACGTGATACGCGCTCTCTCTCATCTGTACCGTACTGCGGGAACGAGAGGGAATAGGTACGTATCACGTGATGGGCTAGGTTATATCCAGTGGCGACATGTGTGGAATTTTTTACTGTTTTTAATTGAAAAAATATGCCATCGGACAGCAAAACGATTTCAATTTTTTTTTACCCCAATTATGTTCAGGAATCGCTGGTTAAAGTCTGTCGGGCTACGTGTTCTTATAGCTTTGCAATAAAATGTAGATATTAAAGTCGAAGTATATTTTTTCATTATCATGGCAATACCAAACTACTAACTATGTTGACATGATGGGGTCATTGGGGTTCAGTTGAAACAGGTAACTTCGTTGAGTGTCAAGTATTTTATTAATTCACAATCTAAAATACATTCTTAACTGGTAGGTATTGTGGGTGTCACTTAATTACACGAACTGTTTTTACGGGTAATCTGCACACGGTCCAGTGGGGAGATTACCAGTCGTCTCGATGTTGGTGTTGGAAGCCTCAGAGAGCAGGTGGTACTTCCGGTAGGGGGAGGTTTTGGTGCTGGGCGGACCCGCGTTTCGGCTTTCACTTGACGACCGGTTTCAGACGGTTCAAGAGGATGATCAGCAGGATGCCAGAGGCGCTCGACTGCTGTCCGGTGGTGATTCCTGCGGTGGTGGATATGTGCCTTGATGGGATCACGGCGCTGGAGGGCAGGAGGCGAAGGGCACTCGACTGCACTCGAACGGTGGGCGTTGGGGTTCGGCGGTTCTTGCCGAGTTTTCCCGCAGCGTCTCAGGCTGGGGATGCAAGTGGCCTGCTTGCTTTGTAGGAGACGGGAGTCTCGACTACGACCACTGGCCGGACGGTCTCTACTGACTCGTCTCTGTCCACTACTGATTTTGCTTCGGCCAAAGTCCCCCTTTTTAATCATATCCGAACTATTCTTCGGGTTCCTTCGTGAACTCCGAACTGTGGTTCGGTGTATTTTAATTAGTTCGCTGTTAATCCCCTTAACTGCCTTCTTCTGGCGACTGCGAAATTCCCGGGATTTAAAGCCGGGCGTTTGTAAATTACCCTCAGGTAGACAGACCTCGGGTACCGTATTATGGATTAGAATAAATCGGTGTTTCCCGCACTTATGGCTTGTATCAATGTCTTTTAAAATTTATTAATCACATTAAAACAATTTCACACTCGAATTTGAAAGATCATTTTATAAAATTAATGGAAAACATCATAAATCGTTTTACGTTTTTTAATTTATATTTTTGATTAATCAATGTGTTTTTTTTTTTTAATTTTATTTATTTATCTAACATCTAATACATGCTTATTTCGATACATGCATTTCAGAAATACAAAAAAATTGCCCTTTTCGTATAATTGTCTTCCTTGCCAAGCGTAAAAGAATAGAAAAATATTCTTAAGAAATTATAGAAATGAAAAAATCATAAAACAAATATGAGGTGACCTACATATGACCTTACTACCTTTTTGCTCAATTATACATATATATTTTAAAAGATTGTTTGGGTTGTATTAACAGTTAATCTATCTGATCGCGCACTGTCTATATTGACATCTATGATATTCAATTACACCCACAGCTTTGTCAAAATACTGGCAACATTCTACACTAGCGCCTCTAGCAGCCTAGCCATAGCCTCTTTAAAAAATATGTACATGAGCAAAAAAGTCATGTATAGATCAAGTGATATTTATTTTATAAATTTTCGATTTCTATAATTTATTGAGAATTAATTGCTAAAAAAGTCTATTGAAATGTATGTATACACCCAATTCCGCCAACGCGGGCCGCTAGATGGCTAGTGTGGCATGTTGCCATCTCAATGAATGGGAAATGTCAGGAGCTGGAGGAATTGTCATTTAGAGTATTTGTCTAGTAGTTACTAGTTACTACCCAGCTTCGCTTAATATTTCAAGACTCTTTTTCCAAAATCTTTTTTTGAAACAAGAATATGGAGTCTTATCTATTTTTTTTTTTCAAATCAATGGATATTTCTGAGCTCCATAGTTCATAGTTAACCGCCGCCCCGGGAACCATTTATTGGTTAACCAACACTTCTGCCATAGGACACCCCAAGTGGTTCGCTACGTTTGGTGACTTAGCAGGGGTGCCCGGGTTCATGGGGCGAGGTTTGTCCAGGTCTTGGCAGCGGATGCATCTACCCGGATAGGGAGAGGCCGGAATAAGGAGACTCTTTGACCTATCCAGCCCAGACTCTCTTGACCTCTCCAGCCCAGACTCTCTTAACCCATCGCCTTTCACTGCAGTTGGAGAGATGGATTCATACACACTGACCCCTAGATTCCTACCCACCCCTCATACCTGTTTTCTTCCCAGAATTTCCTCTCCTTCCTTTCCATAAAGTAACCCCCCACACAGCATCCCCAAAGATGACATATGCCCTGAAAGAAATTATTTTCCTCAGGGCCTCCTGTGTGGAGTTATGTAATTTAAAAAAAATAAAATAAAAAATGCTGGTGAAGACCGGAGCTAATTCCAGACAAAAAGTTGTGCAAATTTCGCAACACAGGAATTCAGAATTTGATAGTTTTTGCTGCTTTAGAAAACAGGTTTTCTGCTTCATAACTCAAAAATATTCTTTTGCCAAGTAGCAAGTGCACAAATGTGTCAGGTTCCCACTGCGGGGTCAATCCTCTGGTAGCTAAGGCCTCCATCATTGCAACAACGTTTTTCGTTTACAATGATGGAAGTAGGAGAAAATCAAATAAGCATTGTGGGGTTATTCATAACCCGGAAACGTTTGCTTTTCTAATTACAAAAAATTCTAATTTAAAACATAATTTGATACTATGCAATAAAGTCTCATCTCTAAAACAGAGTGAATAATATATCAGTGGCGTGCAATGCTCCTTAACCGAGGGTAGACTGTAGCTTTTCAGGTGTTGATAATAACCATTCATCGTCAAAACCCGAAGGTCTTAGATTACCAGCAGGTAATTCATTGGGGTGCAATGTATTGTCGTTATCATTAATGAAGTTCAACTAATTATCGAAACAATTTTTTTTTCACAAATTCTGATGTACTATATAAAAGTACCTAACAGATACGTTTCGAAGGCGATCCAGAAATAATGAAACAGCAGAAAAAGCTACTATTTGATGAATAATGTTTTTTTAAAATTAAGTAATTTACTTTGTATTCACCACTTTATTAATACACAGATATCTACATGCTTTCTTCATCAGGAGTATATAGAATACTAAAAATAATAATGTCAAAGTATATTGTTTAAGTGAATACATCATCTGAAGAAATGTTTTTTTGGGTAAATTTTATTGGAATAATTTATTGAAGCTTATTATTAACCTCATTGTAATATTAAATCATTGAAGTTAATGTTAACAAATCTCAAATAAAACAAAACACAGAACATAAAAAGGTAACAGTTGGAATATGGGAATTAATTCAAGATTTTAGAATTATAGGAAATAATTGATGATGGTATTGATAGTTCTTAAATTGAGATATATCCTTTTGTTTTAAACAAATATGATGGTCTCCTTGATTGTATATCTCCTTGATATCTGCTGTATTAATTCTATTTTTGCTATTTCTTACGTTGTCTTTTAAACAAATATGATGGTCTCCTTGATTGTATATCTCCTTGATATATGCTGTATTGATTCTATTTTTGCTATTTCTTACGTTGTCTTTTAAACAAATATGATGGTCTCCTTGATTGTATATCTCCCTGATATCTGCTGTATTGATTCTATTTTTGCTATTTCTTACGTTGTCTTTTAAACAAATATGATGGTCTCCTTGATTGTATATCTCCCTGATATGTGCTGTATTGATTCTATTTTTGCTATTTCTTACGTTGTCTTTTAAACAAATATGATGGTCTCCTTGATTGTATATCTCCCTGATATATGCTGTATTGATTCTATTTTTGCTATTTCTTACGTTGTCTTTTAAACAAATATGATGGTCTCCTTGATTGTATATCTCCCTGATATATGCTGTATTGATTCTATTTTTGCTATTTCTTACGCTGTCTTTTAAACAAATATGATGGTCTCCTTGATTGTATATCTCCTTGATATATGCTGTATTGATTCTATTTTTGCTATTTCTTACGTTGTCTTTTAAACAAATATGATGGTCTCCTTGATTGTATATCTCCCTGATATATGCTGTATTGATTCTATTTTTGCTATTTCTTACGTTGTCTTTTAAACAAATATGATGGTCTCCTTGATTGTATATGTAGATGATATCTGCTGTATTGGTGCTATTTTTGGTATTTCTTACATTGTCTTTTAAACAAATATGATGGTCTCCTTGATTGCATATCTCCTCGATATCTGAGGATATCTTTAAAATTATTTAAGTTCTACTATCATATTTAGTATCTATTCTCACTGTAACAAAACTGTACTACTGTTTTGGATCTCTCACACTCAACCTGTTGGATACTTGCTGATATCTTGATATTTTTTATAGTAATTGGAGTCTGTACACTCTGTATCATTATAACAAAACTGTTCCACTGTTTTTCATTTTTAAAAAATATTTTTTGTCAACTTTCGTACATTGATCGCAATGTGTATGTACCAATATTTTTTTCTATTATTGCGCTACTATTTGGATGATTATTTTTATTTATTATGGTTTTATATATTTTTAACTAAACTTGGAGCACAGACGTCGGGTGGGAATGCTGTCCTTGTTCTACCGGTATTTTAATGGAAGATGCTCCGAGGAACTAGCGTCATTGATCCCTTCGGCACCGGTGCATAGTCGGGAAACACGCCAAACGCGCGCCCAACATTTGCACACGGTTGACATTTGTCACATGAGAACGGGTCGCTTCTACGATTCGTTCTTGTGTTCAACAGCTCGGCTGTGGAATGATCTGCCGGCCTCTGTGTTTCCTCCATCCTATAACATGGGTCTCTTCAAGACCCAAGTTCACTCCTTCCTATCCTCTAAAAGACCCTCCACACAGCATCCCCAAAGATGATATAGGCCTTGAGGGAAATTATTTCCTCCTTGGTCTCCTGTGTGGAGTTACTGTAAAAAAAAAAAACCTCCTGCTGACAAGCTAATTGCAATAGCTGGGCAGGTATAAACTCCCACTGTATGAAAAATAATTTCATACAAAAAAAAAAAAGATAACATTTATTTGTCAATAAGTTTTTTACACATATTTATTTTTACATAAAATTTTAGCAACAGAAAAGGTCACAGCTCAGTTATACATTCCAAAGCCCAGAGTGCAGGTGGTTTACAGCAGTGATATATCGATAAAAATGATGGAAAGCAATAAGGTGGCATTAGCTTAGTTGGTAGAGTGATGTCCTGGATAGATCGAAAGGTTCTGGGTTGCAGTCCCAGCTCCGACCGTCACTTTTTTTTGTGTATTTTCTGTTTCATGTCTCATTTGAGATTTATGATGAAAGTTTTTTTGGTTAATTTTTCTCTAAGGTATTTTCAGCCATTATGGAATGCACGCCACTGTAATATATGTAGTTATTATTATTAATGAACAGTACTTATGCACCTGAAAAGCGTGTGGAAATAAGTGATATATATTTTCTTTATGTGTTAATCATCCAACAAGGTCTATACACTTCTCACCTGCTGCTCTCCTAATGGCTCTATCAACATTCAAATGGTAATTTCGCAACATATTCCGAGTGCTTAATGGGCTGTGAAAAACAGGACACTGATATCAAATTTGTTTGTTCATCCTTTCACGAAACACTCGTCGGGTGTTTGAACTGTCGTCGCCTCGAGAAGTCACCACGGCCGATTTGCATAAAAATTATTAATTTCTTACAGGAAATGGTTAATAAATGATACATATGAAACTACTAATGGTAGATATTTTTATAATTTCTTCAAACGATTGGTATTCACTTTTTGGTGTCATTATGAATTAATTAAAATTAAATAGACATTTTAATCGGAGCGCAGATCGAGAAACGCAGATGGAAACCTATGTGTGGGAGACGCTATTGACATAATTAGAGGCATGTCAAATCAGTTGACAGCACCGACAAGGAAGTGTTAATTTGCCTGAAATTTTCAGTTTGTAATCTATAAGAAATAAAAAAAAAAAGTATTTTTCAAATTTAAAAAATAAAACAATAACTTTGTTTACATCACTTTTATTTTATACTTTTGCCGACCGGGTTTCGCTACTACCGTAGCTTCTTCAGGGCAGTATACAACTGTATACCCGGTCGGCAAAAGTATAAAATAAAAGTGATATAAACAAAGATATTAACAAATATGATGAGAACAAAGACACACATCTCGGGGAAGAAAAAAAACACAATTTATTTGGCACAACGGCAACGTCATTTTTAATTTAATTTATTTAAAAGTACGTAGGTACAGCATTAATTAAAAAAAAACACACTTTTCCCTTTTTCTCAATCAATAGTTTCTCGCATATCACAGACATAGTGGAATGCGAAATATCAACATGGTTAAAATTATTTCTAATTTTGAAACTGTCGATGATTCATGGCGGTATTCCATTAAATATGAATTTTTGGAAATAAAAACGTTTTTAACTTTCTTTCACTTGTTTATAAATATACTTGGTTAAATAAGTGAGAGAAATTTACAGAGGTTTTTAATCGACGACAAAAAATTCATATTAACAATCGGCACCCAAAAATATGCATCTTGAAGGTTGCTAACTCAAGAAACACTATGAATTATTTATCTGTTAATTCTACACGGATAATTAGTAAAATGAATGAGGTTTCAAAAGACAATAATCCTCTAACTGTAATCTTTTAAATTCTATACGAAACACATACCGGAATTTCAGGTAATTAAATAATCAAAATTGCTTTCATCAGTTTACAAACTGCACTCATTTTCAGTCATTTCGGGACGTATTTTATAGAATTTAATTTAAGGATTACAGTTTGAGGATTTTTGTCTTTTGAAACCTCATACATTTTCCTAACTACCCGTATAGAATTTACATATAAGTCATTTAAGGTATTGTTCGAGTTAGCAACCTACAAAGCGATGCTTGGGGGCAATTTTGAGTGCTGGCCCTTAACATTGTTATACATACATAATTGTTATATGTATATATTACTAAACTTATTTTGAAAATACATATATATTATGTAGGTACATAGGTATATTATGATAAAAAACAAAATAATAGCTCGCCTTATTAAAAATGATATTTTAATTTTAGCAAATGACATACACTTAAAGCATGTACAAATATTTTTTTACTATTACATATGTATTATGTGAAATTAAATTGTCACAACATCACTGGAAGATTGAACTTTTCTTAATTATCATTACTTAATTAATTGAGAATTAAAAAAAAAAACAGACAAATGGTTTTTTTTCAGAACATTAATTTTGTTTTTAATTGTTGTTGTAATTTTATTCTGAAATCACATTACATTAACAATCAGTGGCGTGTATTCCCACAGGTTGAAAATCTGTGCCTACCCTAAAAACAACCGTAAGAAAAAAATTTAAAAAAAGATTTTAAATTGTGACAGATTTCTGATAAAAATGTAGTTTTTCCATGAATTTGGTAAAGAACTTGTGGGCTCAATTATTCAGTTGGCCATTTCAATCAGCGGAAGCTGATAATAAAATAATCATTTGCAAATATTCAATGCATAATTCATACCCGAACTTGAAAAACTACACACAGCCTGCCTTTGGTCATAGAGCAATGCACACCACTGGAATAGTAGTAATAATAACATTACATATTCAATATACATTATTGGATATTCATGACCAACATAGTTCAGCAATCATCCACAAACTTTTGTCACATTTGATTTTCTAACGCTTATTATTATAAAAGAAAATGAATATTACTTCAATATTTGCATATAAACATATTTAAACATATAATTAAGTACTAGTAAACTTTACAAATAACATGCTGTCAAAATATTTGGTTTTCGATTATATACTCGTATAATACAACAAAGCTACTTAAAAAGAAATGAATATAATTTCAGAAAGATAGATAGATAATATAAGGCCATACATATTGTAAAAATGGCATGTACAATACTTGCATACACATTAGCAATGAGTCATTCATGAACGAGCTGTTCATTTGTTCCAGCTCATTTTGATGAGCTGTGACCGTACGACTCCTGATAAACCGTACCACGGCTCAATTGAACTGTGACTCTTTTTGACAAACCTTGGAACCACTTAAAAGAGATTGTTTATTTATCTACATATCTCATATGTTCCACGGTATTCTTACGTATTTCTATGACGATGCATCTTTAAATAAGGTCCTTTGTTCTAATTTATTTATATAAAATCAACGTATACCCGTCTAATTTCTACAAGGCTAAATTATGCCCACGACGGTGGGACTTGCAGTTAATATTTGGCACCATGACGCATCTTAAAGCAGTTGTTTTCAAGGGTTCACATTCGTGTATAGAGATAAGAATAATTACCGCATTTACACGTGTAGACACTGTACAAAACGTGAACGATGCCTGACAGTCTGGCATTGGGACGTTTTGTACCTACCTATACACTGGGAGCTGGAAACTGTAGGAGCTGGGAGTCGTATGAACTGGGAGTCAGCTCTTAATGTGTGCAGGCTCTTAAATGAGTCGTCGTTCAATTGAGTCGTATAAAAATGTTGGGGTGGTACCGCGACTCTCGCTCTTAACAAAATGAGTCATTGCTAATACGCATAAAAAAAGTAGATTTATTCATCAAAAATTTTGTCTGCGGGCTTTGTTTGTGCGTTCTACTATAAATGTATTAAAAAGTTAAAAAGAAAGGCAAATATTTCCAGGTTATGAATAACATATTTGAAAATGTCCTACTACCATCACACTAAGCGGAAGATATTGCTTGTGTTATTATAGAGGATTTAGCCAGCCGAGGAAATGAACTCATGACGTCTGCCACTGACCAGTTAAATGGAACACAATATTGGTATTCCATTCCCGAGGTTCCGAGTAAAACAGGCAATAAAATTAAAACTGAGAATTTAATATAATAACTATTACGTAAATACAAATTTAATAAAATACCGTTGATGACAAAATCATGCAAATTGCAATGCGTATCACATTTTGAATTTACGATAATAACAATAACCTACATTAAATTAAATCATTAATTATTTTACTAATACAATTTAAGAATAATAATAATGTACATAATATTAAAACATGAATAATATCACAGTTTAAAAATAACAAATTTACAAGATATGAATTTTTATTTTTGATGCTCTCCACCAGATGTTCATCTTCCACTAAAAACTAAATCATAAGATGCATTTATCATCTGACAAGACACACCACAGTTAGAAATTTAATATTATTATTGATACAAAGACAGTCTGTAAAGCTCCCTTAAGCAGTCAGTCCATAGCTCCACTGTGTTATCTTTTATTCCTTTGACAGTAGCCCACTCCCTTTAACCCGTTATACACGGATGTCACAGCAGTTAGGCTGCAATTGGCAGTGCCCCATACGCGGATGTCACAACAGTTGGGTTGCGAAGTTTTGGCATTGATAGAGTCGGAATCCGTTGGTTTATATTTGTAAAATCTTCATGCTTTCATTATGCTAGCGACATCTATAAGATTTTGAAACTAACATTATGTTTATGTTCTCAAATCATAATTATCCATGGCCGGTGATATGGTTCTCCTATTTTGTAAATATTTAAAACTTCCCGCCAATCTTCCTGTGACCCGAACGCCTGCGCAGTTGATCCACCAAATTCTGACCGAGCGGTCTGTGCATCGATTACGAGAATGCATAACTCTTGTTTATTTATATTACGGAGTTGTTTACTTTATTCAAAACTTTTCAATGTTCTCTGTTTACAGTTGTACATATATATTTTATAAACATAAGTTTGCTTCACCACTTGCTAATTTATAAGAAAACTGCATTTCAATCTTTAAGAAATATATCACATGGGGTGTAAATTTCATTTCAAAATAATGAAAATAACCTACACATGATTTTTTTCACTCCGCACACAGTTAAAATGCGTTGTACTCAATTTTCACACAAAAATGTATAAATGCCATAACTTTAAGCATAAATGTACCAGTATGAAGATGAATGTGGTTGTTCGAAACCAGTCCAGTCTGATAAACAAGTGGAACAAAGTTTTGTAATTGGTTTCATTATACTTATTACTGTAATACAAACAGTCTTTAGGACCATTCAGACATTTTATTTTATCTATTGTGTGCGGTGAACTTTCCTCAGGGTGAATCTTCCGTGGTGAATCTTCAGTGGTGAATTTGTACATGATTAAATTATTCCGCGGTGAATTGTGGGCGATGAATTTTCCTAGAACCCTGTTAAAGTGTAGGTGAAATAATTAATCGACACGGTGTACATGCTCGCTCAAAGCGTAACGAGCCGACTGGCTTTGAGGAAGATGGCAGCTTGGAATGTCAGTTCGTTAATACTGAGATCTTTGTTCGTCTTTTATTGTCATAAATACACATGTTTGGAAGTCTGTTAGTATGAAATAATAATCTTTGTTTATAAATCATCAGATCCAACTAAATAGATCATTTTTAACACTCATATTTATACTGCAATACCGTGAAAAAATATCAATGAAAAGTGCCGTGAACAGGGGCACCTAGCAACGAAACACCACGCGTTCGAAGAGTTAGTGAAATTTATCAGGATTGGGTGTTTAGCTTTATGTCTCCTGGTTCCACAACATGGTGTTCAACTCCCCAGGAATCTGAGCCTTCTTCCCATCCAGGCTGCATAGATGAATGAGTGTCTGTTCATCCTGTTTACATTTCCACAAAACAATTAAATAGCACATTACAATCATAATAAATTAATACAACTTTCATCAACAGAAAATTTACTAAGCATCAGTCAATATTGCTATAGGTTCTGCTGTACCGGCATCTGCAATAAAAAAATATATTATTAGAAAAATAGACAGGGAATTTTTTTTTCGATATGAATGTAAAGTGTCGCATTTGAGCTGGCTTGGACATGCTCAATTCAATCAAACATTGAGACCGGTTTCAGATTTTAGCATACCAATAGGGAAAATGTATCCATTTAAAAAAAAAATTATAATATTCACCTTCAAACATTTTTTAAGGTTCATTTTCATAGTTAAATTATTTCTCAAAGTTTGAAATTTTTAAACGCCCCCAAAACGGGCAAAATCCGAGAGGTAGCAGGCAGAGGTGCGCGCAACGTCATCCGTACTGAACGATACCTGTCAGAAGGACAATTTGTATGGATATTTTTTTATCTTTAATAAGGAATTCCAGTACTTTTTTTTTTTAATGTTAAACGTCCAACTTAATAAACGGTATGTATATATTTTTTGATAACATCAAAATTTCATATGAAAATTGATTTTTAACATTTGAATTTTTCTATCTACCGTCAAAAACTGAGGAGCCATACGGTATAGCTGCCAGCTGTCAACCGCGTCTTTGTTATCTCATATTTTTTTATTAAATTTGACCGCTTTTATTTTAACAAAACCTTCTCAAATGTCAGGAGATAATACATATTATTATTGCATGGTACCGATGTGTAAAAACATAGGTAAGAATCTGTGACTAGGTTTGTACTTACATTTGACTATTTCCTCCAGTTCCTCTTGGAACACAAACATCTTAGCGGTGTCTGCATAAACTCCGGTCAGTATTTCCCGGACAGAAGTTTTGAACCTCCAAAGGAAAGCCTTCTGCTCCCTGGACTTCAGCGTTTGCAAGAGGATTTTAAAGCTCTGAAAATAATTTTAAAAATGCACAATGAATAGAAAGATAACATATAACAGATATAATAAGATTGCTGTAAATTTATTATTACGAGTATAATACAGTCTGTGGTTTATAGGTTTACCTTGGCCACCGTAACGTCCAGATTCCTAATGCCTCTGCCGTCAATGATGATGATCAGCGAGGTGTTGTTGATGTGCTCCTTGGAGAAGGCCTTCTTCATCACCGCCTTGGAGAAGTGATCGGCGGAGCAGTACAACAGGCTGTCGTTGGGGGAGACCACCAGCACGTCTTGCGAGTTCACCTTTGGAACATTACAGTACATTGCAAATATCTTATCTCGAAATGATGGAATGCTTATATGCATAAAACTGTCTAAATGTGTATAGGTACATATGACAACTATTATGATGATATCGGGGGTATATTATCTAAGATGGCAAAGTTCACCCAACTTTACAACAAGCGACCTAAATTTACAACAGGTTAAAAGGCAAGCATTTTTACAAATTATTTCAGCATTATCAAAAAACAGAAATGTCATTAATTAGTATGTAGCAAGATATTTTAAGAGGAACGGCTGCGCAGTCCGTTTCATACAAAACTTAATTTTGGATTCAAGGCCAAAATACCCACCCAAACTGAATGATCTTTTGTAAAAATTAAATGTATAGTAAATATCTAGTATGGATTAGAAGTATTTTATTTCTTTGTTTGTTTTAAATTATGAAATATAGGCAATTAAAAAAATCAATTTTTCTTGATTTTAAAGGCAACTTTGAAAATTATTTGCGGATTACTGGTATTTTTTTATTATTTTTTATTGTCATACTTACTATGCAAATATGATTACATAAAATAAAATTTAAAAAATAAATAAAACATCGTTCAAAAAAAAAATCCGGTCGATATTTAAAATTATGTATGGCAAATTTTAAACTTAAGTCCATCATAATGCTTATTTTCACACGTTTTTATTATTATTTATCAATATTAGCCCCCAAATAATTGCTAACGTTGCATCTAAAATCGCGAAAATTCGATTTCTTTAATAACCTTTATTTTGTAAGCATTTTTTTTTAAAGATACTTCTAATTCTTACTAGATACCTTTTAATAAAAAAAAGATCATTCGGTTTAGGTTAGTGTTTTGGCCTCAAATCCAAAAGTAAGTTTTGTATGAAACAGGCCGCGCAGCCAGTTCTCTTAATCACTCGAATAGAAAATATGAGTTATCTTTATAATGTTATTCAATGTTTATTGGAATAACTTATTGAAGCTTATAAACCTCATTCTAATATTTTTTTGAATCATTGGAAGATAATATTAACAAATCTCAAATAAAATATGTTATGTTAAATGAAATATTAGTAAACAGAAGATAACCTAAAACATATTCAAAGGAATAAAAAACACATTAAAAGGGATAAAAGTCATCTACGTACAAATAAAGTAAGAAAAATAATTTAAAAAATAAAACAATAACTTTCTTTTACGTCAGTTTTATTTATTATTATTATTAAGAATAATTTAAGGATTGGACTCCAATAAACAAAGTACATTCCCTTCCCGGTCAGCAGGTACCTGCTGATCTCCCACCCGTGGCCCTTCACTAGCCTGTTTGTATCAATCTATAACCCATGTGCATCTTAGTTCATAGTTTAGTTGTATACTGCCCTGAAGAAACCCAGTCGGCTAAAGTATAAATAAAAGTGATGTAAAACAAAGTTATTGTTTTATTTTTTAAATTATAATGTCACATCACCAAGTTTCATATGAAAAAATATAAGAAAAATAAATAAATAAAAGGAGCAGAAATGAGCTAAATTATAAACAAACTAGAAGTAAGCAGTCATAAGATGCTGTCAAAACCAAAATGTAACATCGGTACGTACCTCACAATTCAAAATTTCATTTAACGCGGGCTCCTGCCAAATTTGGCAATAAATAGAGAACCATTAATGGGAAGCTAACATAACTCTTCTACAAAATTAATAAGAAATCTACATGGATAAAGGGGAACTCTCTTCTTAAGCCAAGGTTCCCCGAGTTAGAATATGTAGTTAAATTCGGAGCAGTCAATAAATATAAATATTCAGACAATACCTTCGGAACCGTATTGTTACAAAGTATGTACTTGCATCTGAAATAGATGACAAATAATAAGTTTCAGGTGGACAGGACACATCATTGCAGTAGCCATACATGGAGTAGTATCGTGTAATAATCGGTGAAAACCAAATTGTCAACGTACCTTCAACATTTCAGTATGAATTTTGGGCCTCGCCGTGGTTGCGAGTATCATTAGAATATTCAGGCAGATTCCTACCACAATGCCGATCTCCAGACCCACAAATAGACAGGCAATAACCGTACCCAAGAATGGGAGAAGTTCTATTTCTGCAAAGCGATGAAAACAGAACCAACACATTAATTATACAGCCTTAAATTAAAATCAGGCATTGCAATATTTCATAAATAATGCTCATCAGAATAGGTCACTCAATAAAGCAATAAGGAACTCCAGTCTAATTTTTTAAATTTTTTTTTATAATGAAGTTCAAACTTAAATACCAGTATATTTAGTTTTTTTTTTTTAAAGTTAATTTTCATGGTTAAAAAAAATTTTAAAATAAAAAAATTTCAAAGGCCGCCAAAATGCTCCAAATCTATGGCTGGTCAGTTTTGAGGTTAGAATGTTAAATGTCAAAATAAGGATGAGCTTTACCGTACATAATTGTATATTCTATTAATGGTAAACCATAACTAAACATAAGAAAGAAAATGATGTACCCTTTTAGAAACTTTAACTCAAAGAATAATAATAGTATTGACCATTAACATTATCATAATATCCATATTGATAATTGGTTTGATCATGAATACTCTAATTTCTTTCATGAATAATAGTTGTTTTTATTGAACAATAATTATAGAGCTTAAAGTCACGCAAATTAAGTTAAAATTTTGCCAAAAATAAAAAAAATACATATTTAAAATACAAAACAAAATCTAAAAATATATTTTTTCATACTAATCGAAAAACAGAATGCTCACATGACGTCAGATGTTCCAAATGCAATGGTACCAACATAATAAGGTGTTTTGATGAGCTGATTTTTAATTCACTTTTAAATAACAATTTATAAATTGTACGTATAATTATATATAATGAATGTTATATATTCAGAATCGGCGTTTGCTGGTCCGTATTTTTATTTATTTATTATACATTTTTCACTGGAGTTCCTTATTTAGCTACATAGAGACACTGCATCGATTGATGACATTTTAAATGCTGCATAAAGTGCATCTCAGAAAGTAGTTGCTAAATTCTTGCTAGATTATTTAGATGTCCTTTGTAAAAATTTGTAGAAACGTGGAAAATAATATGATTTTTACCAAAAAGAGAATCTAAAAATTAGGTTTAAATAAATTGGACGATGACTCAACGACCGTCATTGTCCAATCCACATTACATGCATCAGCATCAAGCTTAACCCTTCACAGCACATTACGCTGCTTCTTCACAGATATTGCTAGAAAATTCTTACTTCTCGTCTTCCAAAAGAGCGGGATAACCTCAAACTCCACCATGAAGATCATGGCGGAGATGATTAGGCCGGCCAGCACCGCCTTGGGGATGTAGTAGAAGGAGGAGGTCAGATAGCTGAGAGCCAGGAGGACCAGGGCTCCTGTAAACATCATAATACACAAATAAGTATTGTAAAAAAATCATATTTGCAATAACTGGAGTAAAAAAGAACGTAGAATCCAACAGAGCAAAATTTACATATCGGGTTAGTTCACACAAAATTTTCTTCAAAAATAACAATTAGCATCACAAAGTCTTATCAAGTAGTATATCTAAGAGATTTATTTATTCTTTATTTATCGGCTGTCCGAGGGATCGACTTTCCGGGGATCAACTGTCGGGGCAACTGTAGAGAGATCAACTATCGGGACACCGTAATAAGTATAACTATATAATGTACCAGTGATGTGTTTCTTTATAATAAGTGTCTCTGTACACTTATATTATAATGTACCAGTGATATTATGTCTTTATTACAAATGCAAATTATGTGTTGTAAAGGGTTTTTAATGTACTGTGAATGTTAATTATGTATTTTTGTTTCTAAAAACTGTACTGCAGGTTCTGCATGTGATCCCACAATGAGTTTCTTAACTCTTATTTCATTTTTTTTTCTTGTAGAGTGGTTATGTTTGTGTGGATGTTTATTAATTTGTCGCATAAATTCTGAACTTTGTTGGCCGTTAAACATTTAAAAAAGAAAAACTATTACATTTAAGTATACAATTTGCTAAGACAATGCTTTGGTACAATACTTATTTATTCACTGCGCGATGCATTGCTGCTGATATGAAAATTTGTAAAAACTTGGACACAAACGTGCCTGCGTGGACGCGATTCGCTTTAAGTGCTCAGTAGGTTTGTTGAGCGAAACTTACTACGGTGCTTTACTTGTGTGCAGTCTAAATGAAATTTCGAACCCTGGACCCCCATTTACATCTCATGGACCCCCCCAAATCTATATGGACCCCCAGGGATCCGTATGGACCACTTTGGCAACCTATGATTTAGTTCGCTTAACATTTTTTAAACTTTAAAATGTTTTTTTTTTTTAATTTTTATATACGTGTTTTAGATATGTGTTTGTTTCATCGTGAAATTATTCTCATGGGTTTGTTTTACAAAACTGCTCCCAACTGTCTGGAGCCAGTGAGACTATGGCATTTCCAATTGGGGAATGTTGTGAGGCTGAAGGTATTTGGAGGGGAAGGAGAAGGGGGAGAGGTGGGGAAAAGGGGAAATACCTGGCTATTCAGATCTGGTCACCAAACATGGCTAAAGGCCATTTAAAGCAACGTTTCAATTCTGAATGGTGGTCTTTCACCAGGGCGAAACTGAGAGTATCTTCCACTCTGGAACGTGCGCAAATATACTATATATTATTTTTAAATTAATTAATTGTGAAACACAAATTAATTAAATAAAAATTACCTGCGCACGCCGGGATTTGAACCTGCGACCTTCGGATTCGTAGTCGAGAGTCTTACCCCTCGACCATGGAGGCCGTCAATGAGAAGAACAAAATACTGCTACAATAATTAATATCAGCAACAATGATGGCACTATATATAGTTTTACAGGATTCTGCACTGACATATCTTCTTATTCTTCAGAATAGTTAAAATTTTTTGGTGATTATTGTATTTAGAGCAAAGTCAGTCTGGAATTTAAAATAACACTCAAATATTTCAGATCTTCCAGTTAAAACCGAATACAACAACTGTAAAATTTTGAAAAAGCTTCCACGACTTTATAGGGCCCAAAATACCGACTTCGGAAAACATTTTCATGTGATGCATGGCTTTAATAATTTTTAATGTAAAACTCCAACACGGAAAACTCAATGACTTGTACTCATAAGAACTACCCGTACGAGTCACATAATATGGAAACCACAAGGTAAGGTGTCTCATAGTCCTTATGACCAAAGCCTTCAAATCGGCTGAGACCACTTAGAATCGACTATCATATGAGTTGTGGAGTTGTAAAACTACTCTGGAAATTTTGGAAATCTACATATAGTAGCGAAAAACTGTTTACACATTTATTGCCAAATATCTAAATAATAATATGTACACTAGTATTTTGATATTTAGTTTATTATATTTACTTTCAGTGTATTTCAAACACTTTTTGTGAATGTTTCGAAGCCAGAAAAAATTTCCAGAGCGGGCTTTCAACTCTATGACTCAAATAACGCTCTGTTAGAAATATCTGGTGTGTACCTGTGAACACTCCGCCCAAGGGTGTCTGTACCCCCGACGAGTTGTTGATGACAGTTCTGGTAAAGGAGCCGGTGGTGGGCATGCTCCTGGCGAAGGACCCCACAATGTTGCACATGCCCAGGGCGCACATCTCCTGCGTCGAGTCCAGTATCTTTCCATTGGCTGGAACATTGGGAAAAGTCGCTTTAGCAAATTGTCATCATCATGGGAATATTGGTGTCCCAGTCGAAGCGACCTATAGGTAGATCGAGGAAGTAGTGAATTGACTGCGAATGGAGAGGAATATCTAGGGCCTGGAGCTGATCGAGAACATTTGTGGAGGGGGCCAATCTCACCCTGGAATGTAGCAGTATGCTGATGATGATGAAGTAAGGTCAGTCGCCACTAAAATAGACATGTATATGTCATGCACTTTTTTATGCTTCAAAGCTGAAAACTTCTGCTTATCAGAACGCGCCAATCAACAGAGTGACTCAACTGCCTAACGAAGCTGCATTGTCCGTTGATATTTTCAATGTCACTTACAGACATCTTTTTACCCATGTCACAAAATACTTCTACTTTGTTGTAGATCCTATAAATCTTTTCTAGCTGTACCATCGTTAAATAATAATGTCATTTCTTGCATGTTACAGATTTTAGTATTATTTTAAAACATTAATACTTTTACTATTTGTTATTCCTATTATTTGATTATTTTTTTTTTTAAATGTGTTCTTCATCTGTAATCTCCGCAATATATTGATGTACAACTGTTTTATGGAGACTGAAAAATAATAAATCTGTCTTTGGAGCATTGAGTAAAGTTGAATGGAATGGCAAATATGTATTCAGATCAAAGAAAGCATCCGTTTATTTCAAGTTGACCAGTTTTAGAGTGGTTCGACTATATTGAGTAAACATTGATAGGAGTTAATAGTAAATTGTTAAAATACAGCAATCATTTGGGCCCATCATTACAATAAATTACATACTTTATAATCAGCATAATTTGTATAAATCTAATTTTATAGTGTTGATCAATGCGATTCGGTACTCACAGAAAGCTTTAGCGATGGCAACAGCCTCCAGGATGGAGATGAGCGCCAGGGTCAGGATGCTGGAGTTGAGATGCTCCACCATCTCGGAGAAGTTGTAAGTGATGTTGTTCACCGTCGTGGAGAATGGGGGTGGCTCAAAGGGAGGCAGGCCTTTTTCCACTTCACCTGAAATTTACATATTTATGTTATTTTATTATTTAAACGCCCATACAGCTTTTACATATAAATACATAATTTTTATATCACATAAAAAAATAAAAATAGAAAACATGGACAAAAGTTAATTACCCTTGAAATAAGAAAAAAGAAAAACTGCACCAAAGCTAAAAATACACAGGAATATAAAGGAACAGAAAAAATAAATAATACAATATCCACAAAGTCAATATTAACATTAATAACAAATAAGTAAATAATGTAAGAAGTTGTAGTTAACAATAATTTATAAACTAGGAAGAAATAATTCATTCATACTTTTTTTGGAATTTGCCAAGTTGTCAAATACATCCATATTATTTAAGTATTTGTTACCAAGACTGCGTAAGCGTTGAATTGGGGAATGCAAACTATAGTTGGAAAGGGATATACATATGTAAAATGTTAATGTTTGTCTTATAGTTCGTTTAGGAATGTATAGGTTGATTAAATGCAGGAGTTCAGATCAATCGAATTTATAATTTAATAAAAAGGCAAGGTTGTTAATTTTCCGTTTGTTTTATGAAGTTGGAATATTTCAAATATTCACGATGAGTAATTTGTGTGCTGTAAAGTTATGTTAACTTTAAAATTTATGAAACTTTAAAATTAAAGTAAAAATTTATGAAACTTTAAAATTAAAGTAAAAATATTATGTACATTAAGTTTGTATAGATGAATACAAAAAACACGGTTTTGTGTTAATGATGCCAAATGGTAAAGCTCGTCTAGCCCGTAGTATCTGTGCTCTGTATCCGAGCATCCGTATCGTATGTATACAAGCAACTTACTAACGCAACCATCACACCGATTCTCCCCAGGGGTAAACAAAGAGGATATACCCCCACACAACTCTGTCTCGGCACACACTCTTTTCTTCATTCACATTCATACATCATCTCATACATACTCTTCTGTTATTCTGACTCTTGACATGACCTGACTCAAGTATTTGATTCGCTTGATAGTGCCACGTCTTCCACAGTGTCCTTCAAATGGCTACGAAGCCTCGGAACGCTAATCTACGAACACACCTAGACGCCGGCATGCAAAACTTTGATGTGACATTTATATAAACTTATATTTATATAAATTTTGACGGCCTCCATGATCGAGGGGTAAGGCTCTCGACTACGAATCGGAAGGTCGCGGGTTCAAATCTGGGCGCGCGCAACAAAATTTTATTTAATTAATTTGTGCTGTTTCACAATTAATTAATTAAAAAATAATGTATGGTATATTTGCACACGTTCCAGAGTGGAAGATACTCTCAGTATCCCCCTAGTGAAAGACCACCATTCAGAATTGAAACATTGCTTGAAATGGCTTTTAGCCGTGTTTGGTGACCAGATCTGAATAGCCAGGCGTTTCCCCACCTTCCTCTACCCCTTCTCCTTCCCCTCCCCTATACCTTCAGCCTCACAACATTTCCTAATTGGGGATGCCATAGTCTCACTGCCTCCAGACGGTTGGGAGCAGTTGAGACTCTTGTGCGGTATTTATGTAAAAAAATAAAAATATATATATAAAAGAAAATACATAGGAAACATTAAGAAACACAAAAAGAAAAAATTAAGTAAACCTTAGTCATCAAAATAAATTAATTTATGTAAGATTATTCTTACAAAATACAGCCAAAAGCATTAGTTTAAAATTAGTTCAAATACAAAATCTGAAAACTTTCATTAACGAAAGTAGAGATAAAGTACATTATGAGTGATGAAGTTGCAGAACCCGCTCTTAAAGTTAAATAAATACGATACATAATGCCCATTCAAATCCATCCCTGTATAAGTTATATTTGATTACCTTTTAGAAAATACCAAAAAATACTGTATAATATAATACAATACTGTTTGGGTATAAATGTGAATTGAATATTTTCGAAATGGCCATTGTATTATCATATTCCACTGATTGTTGTGGCCAACTGAATAAATGAGTGTTGTCACGGTACAGAACTTCTCGTTCCGTTACGTAAGCACATTTGTATTGGCAATCTTAGTAAAGTTCACCAATAGATCTAATATATAAAATATCCCCAAACTAGCTCTTCTCAGGGTAGAGGGATGTATACGAGAAAGTAATACAACCGTCTTTTAGTCGTGTTGTCAGTTCGTTGATGGGCGATTCTCGAAAATACCGCTTAGTTATCATTAATAAAAACAAATACATATAAATGGATAGATAGATAGATAAATAGATACATATAAACAGGAATAGGGAATTCAAAATAAAAACAACTCTCTTTTGCTATATATCCAAATACCTGGCAGTTCAGGCCTATATTTTATAGCTGAATTTAAAGGCTCTAGGAAAAGCTTTAACCTTTCTGTGGACGACTGCAGGTTATTAAAAGATAGAATGAATTTGAATGATTTTAAAATGGTTTCAGTTTTATCAAGAAGCAAAAGGGAAATAAATAACTAAGTAAATTGGAACGGAACCCTTGTTGGAAGCAGGTAGGCAGCGGACAGGTCGAAGCAGTGGACAGGTCGGATCTCCAGACAAGAATGCTGTCCCCTGTCCTTCCAACTCCCTCCCCCGCCGTCGGCCTACCCCCTCCCCCTCCCAAATGAAGCGGCCATAGACAACTTATGTTTATTTATGGTTAATTCCTGGTCTGCGGTTTGTCAATTTTAGTTGTTAGGGACTCGCTTCATAACAGTGTACAAGTTCCTTACCAAATTCATTGAAAAAAATACATTTGGTTAAAAATTTATTGCATTTTTTTTATTTTCTTTCGATATTCGTTTTTCTTGGGGTAGGTACAGCTTTTCAGTCTTTATGGACTGCACGGCCACTGCTGGACGGTAATATCTGATTATACCGGCTGCCGAGCGGTTTTTGCCATAGATATAATACATTTCATGCCTCCGCGGATACTGTACGAGTCGGTTGTGCGTTCTCGCCCAAATTCGAACACATGCGATGGAATATAGAATCTTATTTCTAACAGAATTAAAGAAAAAACTATGTGCATGAGAATATCGATATCTCCTAATTTGACCTAGCTGCACATTAACCAATTAATGTAAATTCAAGGGAATTCACATTAAATTGTCTCATCATTGATAAAGTTAATTGTTCATCTTTGAACGGGATATTTTTTCTTTTGTTACCTATACGATTGTTAAAATTTATTATCATATGTTTTTTAACAAGCTAATTGAAAAAAAAAACAATTCTACATGATTGTTTTGAATAAGATTTAATTATTTTAAGTGATTGTTATTAAATTAATTGCCATTTTGTCAGCTTCTGTCAAAGCGACACATTCTTCCGCCTAAAGCCAGAATCAACGCTGGCGATGCTCCCGGTTTGGTTTTCGCCGGGATGGTCCCGTTGTAGGTGTGCTACCTTAAGTACATTACCAAACTAATCAGCGCAGACCGGGTGTTACCACCGGCAGACAACCGGGTTTGTGTGTGCTCGCTGCTTTACCTGTCAGTGTGAAGGGTGTCATGTCATATTTCTCGAAAGTCCAAGCAATCAGGCATCCCAGGATGATGACAATGGCGTTACGGGCCAAGGATATCAGCCAGTTAAGTTTATGCAGAGCGCTCTTGAAGAAA